>CABFVX010000563.1:0-12386 GCA_902151425.1 Timema shepardi
TTTTTCAACCCAAAACAATTAAAATGCTATTCAAACTTAAATTCTGTTTCGAGAATATTTAATATAATTCGAGTAGGTTTCACTTCAGATCAAAGAAGTGGATTTCATACTCACCTAATAATTACACATTGATTTAATACATAAAAGAAAGTATACAGGAAAGAGCTATATACACAAACACTATCACCACTATAGAGAGGTTATGGCTAGTAAATTGGTCATCACTTGAAATTATCAAACTAGATTTAACTCGCTTAAAGATGAAGTTTGAACTATGAAACACAAATTGATGTAAGGGAAAAAGACAAATTACAAGTTAAGTCCGATGTTAACGGGCCCGATGAAGCCTCGGATATCCAAACTCTCTGACAACGGGGTACATCCGTAGCTTTCCTATCTCCTAACCTAGAATGTGAAGCTTTTTGCAACCACTATTTCTCCATCACCCATCTTTTTCTCCTCCAATCTTCAACAATCACTTCACCAACAACAATTTCAATAGGATTTTTTTTCTTCCTCGAAGTTTTACCATGAGAGATTTGTTTCAAAGATTCAAAAAATATATATTTTTCCCCATTATAACAATTTCCTTTATTTTATTTACGCTCATGACTAAAAACATAAAAATATACTTTATGCTAAATCTGAAAGCAAACTCATAAAACTTGGGGAGGGGGGGGGGATACTGACAAATCAATAAACTGGAGTTGTAACCCTCCGTGACAGTCAGCTTACTCAACTTACGATAAGTCGAGTGATGGGTAATAATATTGACGGTGCCAAAGTATATGATGTAAACAATGAGTCACTCTCATACTTATACTAGACGGCTGAAACGGTTTAATGCACAGACTATCTTCACAAAACTTAAATTGTGTTAACATCACAGATAATACTCGCATAATAGAAACTTTTGTGTACATTATTAAAGTAAATTGGGGTTGGGGGAGGTGGGGTACATAAAAGTGCTCAGGAACACATAAAAGGACATAGATTAAGATATGGGACACGAACTGGAAATGGAAAGAAAGTGAATATCAATCCAATTGAACTTTAAAGAAAGAAAATGTGTCTGCCCTTAAAATTCCAAATCTTCTTTCATGTACAAGATAGAAAAAAAAACACCTCGGAGATAAACTAAGTCGATTATCTGCTTGAACAGTATGATTTAAACCCTATTTTTATGGCACTAATTGTTTCATCAGACTTGATTAAAAATATATATTTTAACCTAATATTCCATTTTGATTTGATTTGGGTAAAAAAAAAAACTTCGTAAACTATTTTGATTTTAATTCACACATTTTTAGCTATAAAATATTTTATTTGAATTAGAATAAATATAATTCTAAAACATGATATTCAATTTGGAATCATGCTAATAAATTAGTTTTCAGATGTTTTTTTAAGAAATGGCTTCTTGTAAACAGTCCAACCCTAAAAAAAAACCTTTTCCATTTTTTTTAAATGCTGAAATGTACTGATTTAGCCAGGAATGTGAAATCGGTACGCTAAACCTTCTGATATTTTTTTTCTACTGTCTAAGACTCCTTCAGAAATGGCTACTTTATTTTAATTAGTAATAATAAATTTACTGCAATAAAATGCTCCAATAAAGATTACTCCATGGGAAGCTTCTATGGCATTCTGAATGTATATTTAAATAAATTGGTCAATAAAAATTACAACTATTAGTCCCAAAGACAAATTTAAGAAATAAAATGAAATTAAAATGATTTATTTAATCATAATAATATTGTTTTATATTATAAGTTTTTATCACGAAGCCGGAGTTGGTAACTTTTTACTGACCCCAGCTCCGACTCCACAGGCCTGGTTTTAACAGTGTCGAGATAGCATATAAACAAGATTAAAAAAATGTAATACCAATCAAGCTCTGCGGCTGACTCAATATTGTTAACAAGCAATTCTTGGATGGACTCATTTCATCTAAAATAATTATTAACGTCGTGATATAAATTTAAAATCCAAAGATTTGAATGATTTAACTTTTTAAAGAATTAAACAAAGATCCATTATTTTTACTTGACTATATAAGCTTACAAATTTCTTAATATTACAAATCTATTAATTGGACAAACTTTATTGAAATAGTTTTTTTTAATTGTACTCGATTAAAAAATTAGATAACTTAGCTTAATTTTAAAATATATGATGCAAAACCTTTTGATAATAAAATATTTTATTTGAATTCAAATTTAACCATTTTCATTTTAATATATTTTATTAAAATTCAATTCAAGTTGGTAAGCAAAGATTCGGATTCGATTCCAAATTGGAAATCTTGGATTTGCAGAGGCTTAATTAATGAAAGGATATATGTAAATATTTACAATACAATTAGATTACACTTGGAGGAGAGAAAACATCTTAATACACCAGAAATAGCAATTATTATTATAATGACAAACTGTCCGTTCTTTTGTCATTGAAAATGTTGAAAAACATTCTTTTTTTGTTGATATAAACACGTAATTAATAAACAAGGCACTTTTTGGAGACAGTGTCTTATTTTGCTTTTATTCAATTCAGCTGAGAATGTTTTATTAAACTTGATGGAGATCACCCAGAACACAATTGATGCACTGTTCACAAAATATACTTCACATAAAAAGAGCTAGAAAAATCATACGTATATAGACTATATATATTTACAGTGAGTGATGTTATCCACAGTAGGGTTTTTTTTTCACAATTTTATACGGGTTTAAAAAGTTCATAAGTTCAATAAAAACCAGCACAATATTGAAAAAAATATATATACTGTATTTCTTTGATTCTAAGACACCAGAGATTGTAAGAAGCACCTTAATTTTTTAGTACCACCAACATAACGCATTGATTCTAAGAAATAGATTAAATAAAATGCTAAAATTTATCCAAGAAATATTTTTTTTTTACAGAATAGTCTTATTTATCAGTAGACAAAAGAAAAATAGCGCCAAACGGCTATTTTAAATTAATCATTGACAGGAGGATAAAAGGGGCAAGGCCTATACCCTTACGAGAAAACCGTAGGGCTCAAAGTTCACAATCAAACACAACAAAACATATAATTATGTAAGTTTCAGGGTACATCAGACATCGAGAGTGTTGGTCGAAAAGGAATTGTGATTCTAAGAAACGTCTCGTTTTTAAAGACATTTAAGCAGGAAAAAAAAGCATGTCTTAGAATTAAAGAAATAAGGTATATTTTTGTTTTGTAATGTACAACCTAAGTTTATAAAATGTGGCCAGCGTGTCCATAAGAAGCCGGTACAGTTTTGACCACTTTATATAACTTTATATTGATATGTACAGAAAAACCATGTATAAAAGATTTTGAGTTAAGAGATGACTAAGTAGGGTAACTGAAACTCTCTTCCTAAAAAAAAACAGCACAAGACACTAAAAAGAACACCAAAAACCACTGGAACATCATAAAATAGTAAAAATTAGGACCCCACAGCAGCACTGTCCGTGTGTAAAGTTTCGAACATGTTCCATCAGAAGCTAGACTGCCTTACAATGTACAAAACTTTACGCATCAAAACGCCCAAAAACCATCTCGCAAAACTTTCTATTTGGCAATGAAAAAAACAGTCTTTGTTAAGGTCAATCAAACCGAGTTATAGCAGCTTTCACAAAAAAATAAGTTATATTAATCAACCATTGATACTAGGGATGGGACCCTCAAATCCTTAAGGATATTATAGATTCAAGAATTTGAGAACATTTTCGATTCAATACTCAAATTCTTAATTTTTTTCAATCTTTCAATTGTCCAAGAAAAATTTGTTTTAGAGCATTAATACTGTTTATTGATGATTCAGAACCAATTATAATTACAGGATGAACTTAACAATCAGACCCCAGACCAGTAATTTAACACTTAACCGAATGTATGAATGTTATAATGACTGGATTATAAGAAAGAATGTTAACATTTAGTTATTAAATTCTATTTATATTATTCTACTATAGTTACATATTTTTTCTTCTGTTCGTAATTTTTTTCCCCAAGATTCGGATTCGAGATTCAAAGGTAAATTGGAGATATGGATCTGTAAATTAATTAATTCAAACCAGACTAATTTTTAAGAATATTGAATAACACAGAATTTGAGGAATTCAAAGAATCGAGCATCCCATCTCTAAACACAATATATTTTTTTTTACAGCATGTTTATTAAACTCGGTATTTGATCCTTATTCTGACCCCAGTTCAGTCGTGATGATGGAATGTCTTCTGGCACACAAGAGAAACAGACCAAAGGTCTAGTAGAACCTCTTACGAGAATTCTCCTGGTGCTTCTGGTAGAACATGATGCCGATAACGACGCACGCTATCACTGCCAGAGTCCCCACCAACATCAACAAGAAGATCTTGATACCGGACAAGGAAGATGGTTTAGGGTCTTCGACATGATCTGTGGACATGGAAACAACGCTTTTTTTTTGTTGTTGTTGAGAGACAAAACTGAATGACAAAATAAAGGCCTCAATTTAAATTCATTTGAATTCTTTAGTCCTCCTAAAGTGAGACTAATATAAAATATTTCTATTTTTAACAGTTATAACTGTGTGGTCCTGCCTATTTGCCATATTTAGGTCTGTAGCAAAAGGGCATATTTCGAATTCATAACATAAATTAATGCTGTAGTTTCATTTGTTTTATCATGGTGTCTACTCAACTTGACCAATGAAATTCCCAACTTTTCCCCTGATTTCCCCTGATCATTTCCTAAAATTCCCCGACTCAAAAGTATATCTACACCCTTCTGTCCCTCCCACCCTACGGTTTTTGTTAATCTTTTTTATGAATAGCATTAAGTTTTAAGATTTAAATAAAGTCATTTTTATTTGTATTAACATATTCTACTAGGAATTATAAAATGTATTACACAGCTACAAACAAAAGACAGTCTTAATCACATTGTATTTTACTGATTTAATGATTATTCATTATTATATTTCATATTTTGAGTAAAAAAACATTTTCCCGGTTTTTTTTAATTTACCAAATTCCCTACTTAATCCCATTTTTTTTTCCCCGACCACTTTAAATTCGCGGCTGGTTCCAGTTTGTCCTGGTTCTCCTAAACGGTGGACACCCTGTTTAGATATAATTTCCGAGAAGTACTATAGGAGTGGCGAGCAACGGATAAGATGAGAAATCAGTATTACGGTGGTACGGCCATGTGAAGTCAACGGAGGAGAAAAAGATAAAAAGAAGATGTTTGATATTGAAGTGGGGGCAGGACAAGAGACAGGTGGATGAAGGGAGTGGAAAGAAGGGTGGAGGAGAGAGAGGAGAAAACTGGGCCATGGTGGTGGGGAGAAAGGAGACGTTAGAGAGACTTACGTTCAAAACAGACCCGGCCAGTCGCTGGAAGTTGTTCATGATGATCATCATCATTTAAGTGATACAAATTACACGTTTTTGTTGTTTATCTCTAAATCCTTTATTCAATGCTGCGTCTCACCATCAGTTTGGGTTATAGACATATATTAACTAAACAAATATGGTAGGGAATCCCCCCCTCCCCAGATCTACTTGTCTTTGTCTGTTGTGAGTGTGACTCCCTAGACCATTCGGCCACCGAAGCAGTGTGTTTCATGTCTTACTGCTTGGCTGGGTTACGTGCATTTTAATCACACTAATGAGGGAGAAATGAAGAAAATGTACCCACGTTTGCATGTCAGGAGCATAGAAAATCATTTAAGGAGTAGCATCCTTATTATAACTGGCGGGGATTCAAATCTATTTGACGTATTTAAAGCACACTTTCTGAACCAACCGATTATATAAGCATATCAAAATTTCTATGAGCGAGAATAAAATTGGGCCTACCAATTTCGCCGGGAAAGATATTTTCACATACCGTCGAGGGTTTTCATACACGCCACAACCGACATGGGACTGACGCATTTACTTCCCCTCTAAAGGATGTTGTGGTATGGAATTTTGTAGCTCAAGAAAAATCCGCCGACTCCAGTTGGGTCAAAACCCACGGATATAACCCTCATTATTGATAAACCAGAAAAGATGAGCTCGAGATTTAGTCCGCTGACTATCCGGCTAGTTTCGTAGTTTATAGTGGACACATTATTCGAATTTGGGAACCGAGTTATCTGGAGAGTCAAGAAAAGCTGAGGAACACGTTTGCAATGCCTCAAGACCTAATGTTGTCTCTGGTCACTTACCCCGTGGAGGTTCAAAGAAAGCAGCAGATGGCGATATCTGAGATCTATCTTCTGCTTCTTTGGGCTGGAAAATAAACAGAAACTTTTTTAGTTAGATTATTAAAACATACCTACACAGGTGTTTCCTGGCTTATTGACATTTAATGATTATCTACTCTTTGTCCGGCTAAATCCCAATACAGTTGCTTTTATAACACTAATAGATTTGCATCGTACGTAGAAATAAAAACATGTATCCATCCAATTTAAAGTGTTTTTTTTTCTTCTTCTTCTAAATAACTCGTACGTTTGAATACCTTGAACCCACGAACATCGGGTCTTGAGGCGAACACTTTACCCCCAAACCACTAAGGTTCACCTAGATTTATAAATTCTCTCGCTTGTTTTTTAAATATTATTAATTCTTAGAAGAGCGGAATTTTTTTTATTCGGTCCATTACGAGTCTTACTACAGGGTGGTTACAAGACATATTTTACAAAATTCCCTGACTTTTCCAGGTTTTCCAGGCAATATTTTTCAATTTTCCCTGACTACTTATTTTCCAGTTTTAATGGTGGATGATGACTTTTGTTATTATTGATCATATATTAAAAAAAAGTTTGTATCTATTAAACATAAACCATTTTATCAGTTATTTTAAAGATTAAAATGTTATTTTATTTAGGTATATTATTAACTTAAGTTTTAGTGTTAAGTTGTGAAATTAATGGGATATTTTAGACATAATTTTTTTAATTGCCTGACTTTTACTTATTTTTAGTTAAATTCCCTGACATTTCCGTGTTTTCCATGTCATCCAAAAATTCCCTGACTTTTCCAGGTTTTCCCTGTCTGTAGCCACCATGTACTACCCGTTCAGGCTATTGAAATATTTACACTAATGTATTAGGGATGAAGAAGACATATTATTATAAAGAAAGTGTACCCCCATTGGTGT
Source organism: Timema shepardi (assembly GCA_902151425.1). Lineage (NCBI taxonomy): Eukaryota > Metazoa > Arthropoda > Insecta > Phasmatodea > Timematidae > Timema > Timema shepardi. The sequence continues at coordinate 7,146 of CABFVX010000563.1, forward strand.
TAAAGAGGAAGAACTACCCTCTGTACACACAAACAGAATTCAAACTCAGATCTGCCATCACTGTCGATCCAGTCTGTGAAGGCGACATTGGGTACCATGGAACTAAGTATTTCCATACACAATTTAAAATGAATGTCAACACAATCAGTTTTAAATTAGATTTCACTGGAGAACCTCGCTTATTCGGCCCTCAATGATCCAAATTTCGGTGTAACGGAACTGAAATTTCGCACTATTTTTTTTGTAGCAAATTTTTATAGGGTGGAAAAAAAAAACTTTTTGAATAAATTTAATACAATACGATGCTGTAGTTACAGGATGATTACACTACTGTACTGCAATTAGTGGTAGAGTACACAGTAGGCTGTAGTTTGGTTCTAAAACTGTGTTGTCAACAAAATCTGCTGGTTGGTAGTTGTAACATGTTTCTTATGTTTCCTAATTTGTTATTGTGAAAATAAATGGTGTGTTGTAGTTTTTATAACAATATAACAATATTTAGCACCGCGTCTTACTACCCGTTTGGGTTATACGCTTTAAGTACTAATTATTCTAATGGATTGAGAATTGGGAAGGTTGAATTAGAGGAAATGAACCGACATTTGCGTGGAGGGAGAGTGGAAAACCATTTAGGAAAAACCACCCCCAGTTCACCTGACCGAGATTCGAACCTCGATCTCCCCGATCCTCAGCAGTCTAGCAGCTCAACACGACTAACACGTTAGCCAACTACGCCACCGAGGCGGGTTAGTTTTTATAAATATATGTATATATATATATATACACACACACACATTTTTTTAACGCTTTTTTCCTTAGTTTCTGGATTATACAGATTTCCGTTAATCCGGATGACATCTAGTCTCAATTAGGCCCAAGGAAAGAGGTTTCGCTGTACAATTATTGAGAAGGCAGAGTGCATTGGTTCATGAAGGAAAAGTAAACTTACATTCTCCGGCATATCCAGCTCGTACAATTTGATAGACATGATGTCGTGGGTGTCCGACAAGTCTCCGGTCGCGGCCGTTACCCCAAAGTAGTAGCCGGTCGGTAAACGCACACCTTTCACCGAGAGACACTCCTTCCACGCCGCCTTATTTTCAACATCAGTTGAAACTAAACCAAGAGGAAAAATAATGGTTAGGAGAGCTGATCGTCATATAAGTTGTCAACTAGGGCTGGGCCCCTTGAATCCTAAAACCCTCAAACCATTGAGGATATCTGAGATCAAAGGATTCTAGAATTTTCTTTTTCAGTGTGTACCCAGTTGGGGTTTTATGCATAAAATAATCACGCTGATAAAATAGGAATGAGAGATGGTAACATTTTATAAAAATGTATCCTCATTTGTGTGGAGGGAGGGTGGGAATCTATTTAGGAAAAGTCCTCTTAGTAAACCCGTCTGGGATTCGAACCTCGATCTCATCAATGGCAGTCCTGTCTAATACGGGAGTGACGGTTAGAAGCATTCAACCACTGATGAGAGTTTGTTATTTTAAGAAATTACTTTTTTGCTCAAATTTGTTATTGTGAATTTATTTTAAGAGCTCTACTACTGCTTATAAACTTAACAACCAGACCCCAGACATTTAATTTAACACTTGACTGAATGTATGAATAGTTTAATACTTAACTCAAGTTATTATAGCAAAAAAACTGTTAGCATTTAATTACTATTTCTAAGCACCGCGTCTTACTACCCGCCTATGTACTAATTACACTAATGAGTTAGGGATGAGGAAGTTTGAATTCAGAGAAGGTGCACCCATATTTGCACGGAGGGAGAGTCAGTACATCCAACCAGGATTGAACCTCGATCTATCTGTCATCTGCAGTAGTCTATTGGGAAAGTGACGTCTCATACCATGCGGCCCCCAAAACGGGTATTTTGGTTACTACTTATATGTTATACTTTATCTATATTTCTTCTTATGCTCACAATTATTTCAAAGATCCGGGATTTGTAGGTAGAACGAAGAAATTAACACCCACTTAAAACTATTCAATAGCGCAACACCTAATGAGGTTCAAATGTGATCTCTCGGGTTTGAGTGACCTTCAACCATCCTTGAATACAACTATGAAGGCCTTGATTTGCCATAACAATTATTTTAAGCAGAGGTGTGCGAAGACCACTTTTTCAATTCAAAGCGAGGTCGAATCGGATAATATTAGACATTCCCAAAGCTGAATCGAAGTTTGAATGTTAAAAAAAAATGTTTAGTGGCTGATTAAAATATAATAATTTGCATAGCTATATAAATTTAGCGATTACATTTAACTTTAAAAGTGCTGTATTGCAAATGTAATTAATATAGTGTCTTAAAATAATAAATTAGGTTATCATCACAAAATTTAACAAAATTATATCAAGATTTTTTTTTTACGATAACATTCATTTGTGATAAAAATAAAGCTTTGTAATTGTCGAATCCAGAATTCAACTCTCTAATCTAAGTCCAAGCGAACAAATATTCAAAGTGAAGTCGAAGTTTTTTTTAAGATTCGCACACTGCTAATTTCAAGCAACTGGTAAAAAAAATGATAAAGACTTGTGTAGTCGAGATAGTGACAAAAAAAAAGGACAAACTTTTACTAATATGATTAATTTATTAAAAAGTGTTTTCTTTGTTGTTTATGATGTAATAAACACGAGAAAACAAATTTCATTTGTCAGTGGTACCAATAGTTTGGATGTTAGATTAGAAAAAAAAAATCTGATTCGAGAAATATAGAATTCGACTCATCTCAAATTTTAAGTTTCTAAATAAATAATAATTCAGGAATAGTTCATCTCTAGCATTTCTTAAACTAAATAATTGATTACACAATCAAATAAAATTTCTGTATCAAGAAGAAAAGCAGTAAAAGACTGCTGTGTTTACCTAAGTAAGTTTCATAATAAACAAATGCGCAATCACTCAACCTAACAGTGAACGCATGCTAGGGGGTACAGACCATTCCAAAACTAATCAACGTTGCACTACAAGCAAGTCACCCACATTAGTCATAACAAAGATATTTAAATAAATATTAATGATAATGGAAAAAATTAATGATTTGCTACTCAAATGCTTGATAAACAAAATTAGCTAAACAAAAAAAGTGAAAGAATAAATATTTGTGGTGAGCAGCTCATTTTAAAGTATTGTATTTCTGCACAACTGTATTTACTTGAACTTAATATTTACCATGTTTAACGACACACTTCATACAGCCAGCAACGTAACATGTGGGGCCCACTTCAACGGTGGACAGTAAACGCAAAAAAATTTAAAAAAAGCTCAAATAAACATGCGCCCCATTTGACCTTGTTTCCGAGCTTTAGTGATGTTTGTACCCCAGTAATGTGGAGATTTTTTAACATTATAGGAAGAGCTCAAAATGGCCACCTTCGGTCTAAAATACAAGCATGCAATCATGTTGTAGAATGCCAGTTTCTTCAGAAAATACCAGCTATTTGGAGTAACTCATAGAACATACCTAGTCAACGGGGCTAGAGATATCAGGTATGATATACAAACAGTTAAACGGAAACAAAGTAATTATTACTATTACCACCGCGTCTTACTACCCGTTCGGGTTATACGCACTTACGCTAATGTGTAATGGTAGGGTGATTGTGAGATGAAATGAAGGACCTTCAGTTTAACGTGGAATCCGAACCACGGTGGAGACCCGGCATTCCCCACATTCACAAGATGTCTTGTCAGAGGTGAAGGAAGGGTTTGGTAATCAGATAAATCTGTGCCCGGACCGAGGATTGAACCCCGGCCGTCCGCACAGAAGTCTGACACCTTACCCCCTAGACCGCCAGGTCACCAGTTGGCATTTAAGTTGACGCTCGTCCAAGATTTAATTATATTGTTCTCAAATCTGGGGTGCAACTTACAAGCACGTAAATAATACACTACGAAAAAGACACAAAACTAAAATTTACATTCGTCCATTAAAAAAAAATATATAAATATAATTATATATTGGTGATGTACGTGCATTAACATTTCAAACAGAAACCAAGCTAGGTAGGCAACCAGGATGACATAACTACCAAAGTCTTGTTTCTTCTTGTCTTGGACGACGCTGACGTCCGCAGGGGAAAGACTCACTGGCGGGATACAGCGGAGAAAGAGCAACACAAAGATATAGAGGGAGGAGGGGAAAAAAGACAAAGAGAATATACACATTAAAAAATGGGGGAAAAAAAATCATGCATATGACACATCGACAACAATCATTTCCCTGCCATATTGCTACAAGGGGTGCACATAGAGAGGGGTCAGTTATTTATAGGGCGCACTACAGCGAAACTATCCATAATTAATAGATAGTAAATAATTAACTAATATAAATCCTTTCATAAGAAATTAAGAGCGAGGGTCCAATGTCCCTTTTTTTGTTAGTGATAGACGTTCCCCAAGTTTTGCTACTACCGAATAGTAGTCTGAATCGTAATCTACGCCCCTGTATGACTTGACATCCAATAAGTTTGTATGAGATCTTTTATCTATCAGCCAGCCCAGATTTAAACATGTATTTGCGTTTATTGGTGTATTGTGACTTACACTTTTTACAGAGGACGATATTACAGCGATACCAACTGGTTGTTAACAACAAGTTGGCATCGGTGAAGCTAGCCTCCTATTCAGTCTAACTCTTTCTTATTGATGTGTTGGTAAACATGTCAGTGTTTTTACTATGCTACATTTTTTTTTACAATTCTATAATTATATTAAATTACATATTACATTTTGTAAAGTGCACTTTATATTGTACAAGTTATAATGAGTGTAATCTCATCAGACACTAAATCACAAACATATGGATAGAACAAATAATAAAGTATAAGCATATCAAGTAGGAAAATATCACTCGATATTTCTCGGAGATGGCAAATGTTACAAAATTATAGCTTAATTCCACGGGTTTTTATTCGACACACGGCAGTAAAAGATTCGTTGCTGATGTGGAATCATGGGTAATAGTTTCATAGGCTGTTGAAATAAAAAGTAATTTTAAAAAAGGAATGATCCATTTCCAAACCTCGGATCTATTAGAATTTTTAAGGATTGAAACATATTTCAAATTCAGGATTTAAAGATATAATAATTCTTCTAAATATAATTTATTAAGATGCTTAGGCCTATTGGCAATCAGGCCCAACATAATAATATGGCACACACAGCAACACGACCATTATCCATCGATTAAACAAAGTTAATTTTATACCATAGCAAAAAA
>CABFVX010000563.1:12971-36972 GCA_902151425.1 Timema shepardi
ACCCGTTCGGGTTATACGCACTTACGCTAATGTGTAATGGTAGGGTGATTGTGAGATGAAATGGAGGACCTACAGTTTAACGTGGGATCCGAACCACGGTGTAGGACTGGGCATTCCCCACATTCACAAGTTGTGATTAATACACGTCTTGTCAGAGGTGAAGGAAGGGTTTGGTAATCAGATAAATCTGTGCCGGGACCGAGGATTGAACCCCGGCCGCCAGCACAGAAGTCAAGACACTTTACCCCTAGACCACCAGGCCACCACCTATATCAACTAAAGAATTCAATATAAACTCAATTAGAATTGAAAGGAGAGAATAAAAATCTTTCTATTTTGGAAAGTTAACGTCTATTATTTTGGACGGTACAGGAGAGGTGGATATGTTATTGGTCGATTTTACATGTTTCTAAGTGTCCTATCATTTTTTTTACCAATCTCCTATTTCTTCCTTTTGTCTTTTTTTTTGTTTCCTCTTTTAGGAAGTAATGTTGCACATTTCACACTCCATCCTGATGAGTTCCGATAGAATGAAACCTAGGTCGGGGGATTGGGCGGTAGCGATCGATTTTCTTCAAGACGCAGCCATTACCTCTTTGTCCAGTGGCAGCAATGTAAAGTGTGAACTGTCTTCTTCTTTTCATTGTAAAACCAATATTGTGTTAGTTCTGTTTTATATGTTTTTATCCCTCTTTGTTGTACCTTCTTTCAACTATAACAAAATACCTCTAAAAGAGAAGAAAAGACTATTTCTAAAAAGACAAAGTTAAGCTGTTATCAAAGATTTAAATTCAAGCTAAATCCAATAATTGCTTCACACAATAAGGAGGAGATTGTTTATAAACATTGTATAAGAGGATGTGAAACTTTATTCCACGATACCTTCGTGGCTTACTAACAAATTGTTATGGGTATGATGCTATCAAAAGAAGCCATCTCAGGATTACAATTTTGGACACACCTTAGCGATTAAATCCCGGTAAATGAAAGACCTGGCATTTAGCACACAATGGCGACATTCAGAAATGAGTGATTTTTAATTGCAACAATAATTAACTATTTTTGCCATTTCACTTTTAAATATATTCAAAAATAGTTTTGTGTTCTTGCATGAACTAAAAATAGCTGTTTTCTTAAGTATTTTTTAAACTATCTACACATATTAATAGTTTTTTTTCAACCACATTACATGGTCATATAAATAAATAAATGACATCTTTGGTGTAAACTTGGCATGAGAAAGGATTGAAATTATAATTAATGTTGGAAGGACCGAAACTCAAAAAATCAAGTACAGGAAGTTCTCTTATAGCGCAATAGTTATGTTCTGTAAAAACATTATATCGAAAAATTAAGTTGTATGAAACATTGGTTAAACTGAAAAAAGAAAGGTTAGGAGGTGGTAGATACTTAGCACATTTATGAAAAATCACTTTCCATTCATATTTAAACAAATTTAATTTTGTTTATAAATTATCTAAATCGTGTGTTATTTTTTATATAATCAACCAGCCCTTTCTAAAGTGACTGATTATACCAGCACACAAGAATTTCTATGAGCAAGAACAAAAGGACTTGCTAATTTTACTGGGAAAGGTAATTTCACACACCTTCCAGGGTTTTTTTACACGCCATAATCAACATGGGACTGACGGCTTTACTTTACCTAAGGAGGTTGTGCTACATATTTTTACTGCCCAAGAAAAAATCCGTCAACACTGGTTGGGTTTGAACCCATGATCAGCTGGTCCTGAGGAGACCATCGAAGTTGACTATATTGTGTTGTTTATAAATAATAATCATCAAAATGTAGAAATAGTACATACCTTGATTACACAGAGCAGAATAAACTCTAAGTAGGAAAACAACCGTGTAGGCTATTTATGATTACAACACTAGTGGTGGGGAAATAAGGCACAATTGCGGGGAACCACAGCGACCCACTTTCGGAAATTGTGTAATAGCCCTCTCAGGACTGTGTATAACGAAAAAAAAAGCATCCCTATTTCACTGATAGTGTCATATCTAAATAGAATGATAAAAAAATAAGTTATAGGAGAACTACTTGTACAAAATTGAAGAATATGAATCGAAGTTTAGAGAAAAAAAACCTGGAATCTTGGCATCTTTAATAATTGTATTATTATTATTATTATTAGCACCGCGTCTTACTACTCGTTCGGGTTATACGCACTTACGCTAATGTGTAATGGTAGGGTGATTGTGAGATGAAATGGAGGACCTACAGTTTAACGTGGAATCCGAACCACGGTGGAGGCCTGGCGTTCCCCACATTCACAAGATGTCTCGTCATTTAATAATTGTATAAACTCCAGTTACCATTGATCATATTAAAAAACATCCAACATTCAGGAATAAAACAAACATTCACATTAAAGGATGGAAGCGACAAAACTTGCAAGCAAGATAATTCAGTCAGGGGGGGTAAAGAGGGGGTTAGGGGGGGGGGCAGTTGGGGATTAATTTTGTCATCAAACAAACACACTATGGAACAAACATGAACACAATTTTGTACAACTTGTCCAATCGCAGAACAAACAAGGTGATGGTAGCGACAGAGAAAAACGACTTTAAAATAATGACTGAACCTCGAAATAAATGTCACAATTTATATTTTGTCTAGAAAGCATTTTTTTTAAAGAATGCAACCTACTAACTGTTCCGGTTATACACGTATGTACTAATTATACTGATGAGTTAGCGATGAAGGTTGAATTTAGAGGAAATGTGTCCACATTTGTGTAGAGAAAGCGGAAAACAATTTTTGATAAACCTCTCCCTCAGTAGACCCAACCGAGATACGAACCCCAATATCGTCATTGGAAGTTTAGTCTAATATGAGAGTGACGCCTTAGACCATGTGGCCACCGAAGCAGGTTTTAGAAAGTTAATGTTGCACAGAAATATATAGTTTAATATTTTTGTTTATGTGTTGGAGGAGAGAAACATACGGTCAAAGTATCAAAGGAAGGATCATATTTTGGAAAATACAGTTTATTTATTTTTGCTATAACATTGGTAACATTGTATTATATTGGTAGTGTTATTTTATAGGTGTTGATAATACCAATCAGAAGTGACAACTGCAGATCACATGACCTGACGCATGAATACGGGAAAGTAGATCCAGTATTTTTTTTTCTGTCAGACATGGTTCTTCCTATGAAAAATGGACTGTACCTCAAACTCTCTGGTGAAATAATTGTATAATTAAAAACACAGACAGTGGACGAGCTTTGTAGACATGGTCAGTTTCTTCAGGAGAGCGAAGAAGACTTATATATGAGCTCCTGATATATATGTTTTGATTAGAATGTCGAATTTCGGGCAGATCGAGATCTACCTACCATTTCCGGGCAAAGTCCGATGTATCTTGGTATTTCAGGATGTGCCTGGGCAGATATAGATCTGACCAAATCTATTTTGGACAAGTCGCAACTCGACCGACGATATAAAAAAATTATTGACAAACAATTTAATTACAAGAACAGAATAATGTTAGTTAAATAATTAAGTAACTACTGGATTAAAATTTGTCTCTTCTGTAAGAAATTGGGCGGTGACGATCAATTTTCTTGAAGAAGCAGCCATTACCTCTTTGTCCAATGGCAGCAGTGTAAAGTGTCAACTGTGTTCTTCTTTTCATTGTAGCAGCCATATTGTGTATGTCCCTTTTATATACTTCATTCACGGGAGGAGTTTACCTCTGAAAGGTCTTTTTTCCTACCAATATCCTACTATATAATAGATTTCTGGTAGGGATAAAGGCCTTTCAGAGGTAAACTTCTACCGTGAACGAACTTTATGTTTCTATCCACCTTTCCTGTACCTTCTTCCAAATATAATATAATACAGCTACCTCATAAAGCGAAAAGAGGTTTTCCTTATAGATATATCTTCTGTATTATTATTATTATTAGCACCGCGTCTTACTACCCGTTCGGGTTGTACGCACTTACGCTAATGTGCAATGGTAGGGTGATTGTAGGTTTGGTAATCAGATAAATCTTTGCCGGGACCGGGGATCGAACCCCGGCCGCCAGCATAGAAGTCTGACACCTTACCCTTAGACCACCAGGTCACCCTATCTTCTGTAAGAAAGATATTAAACTTGGTATATTAAAATTACACGAGTAAAAAATTATATAACTTATATATGATAAAGCTAAAAAATTACAATAAAAAAATATTTAGTGATAAACATAAAATTGAAATAAAAACTGAAAGTATGAAAAGATATAAAAGGATTTACAGTTCATTTGTTGGTGCACGGAAGAGACAATTGATACTTTGAATTGCATTTTATGATGTTTTCGTTGCAGTTACATTTTTTTTTTGTTATCCGAATATCATTTATGCTTGCAAGTATAGTGAACGTACCCTGCCCAAAAGCACGCAATTGTTTTCTGCTTGCTTCTCTGAGACACATATTTCTTTATTTGGAATGTATTCTGCTTCCAAAAATGATTCTTTACAAATTTACTTATTTGATTTCTTGAGAAAAGACAGTTGATTGTACCCTTTAAAGTATTACCTAAGTTATAGTCATTATCATCAGCAGCAGGTGTTCTGTCTTACGACAGGTTCATTCCTTTTGTCAGTGAGCTTAGATTGCCACTGCGCCCTGTCCTGTGCCCTCCTCCTTCAGCTTCCAGAATTTTCTCATTTCCTTCAAGTCATCCAATATTTAAATCCTTCTAAGCTCCTTTTCCCTCAACCTTTCCTTCTATGACATCAAGCAGAAGATAGTTCCTCCTAAGAATGTGTCCGATCCAGTTTGCTCCGTACCGAAGAATACCATTCAAAATGGTTCTCTTCTCACCCACTCTACTTGGGACTTGTTCATCTGTCCACCTGTCTGTCCACCTGATATTCTCACACTCTTGCCTTAGGACGTGTTCATTTGTCCCCCTGTCTGCCCACCTGATCTTCTCACCCATTCTTCTTAGGACTTGTTCATTTGTCACCCTGTCTGTCCACCTGATATTCTCACACTCTTGCCTTAGGACGTGTTCATTTGTCCCCCTGTCTGCCCACCTGATCTTCTCACACTCTTGCCTTAGGACTTGTTCAATTTGTCCCCCTGTCTGCCCAGATGATCTTCTCACCCACTCTTCTTAGGACTTGTTCACTTGCCCCCCGGTCTGTCCACATGATATTCTCACACTCTTGCCTTAGGACGTGTTCATTTGTCACCCTGTCTGTCCACCTGATATTCTCACACTCTTGCCTTAGGACTTGTTCATTTGTCACCCTGTCTGCCCACCTGATCTTCTCACACTCTTGCCTTAGGACGTGTTCATTTGTCCCCCTGTCTGCCCACCTGATCTTCTCACACTCTTGCCTTAGGACTTGTTCATTTGTCCCCCTGTCTGCCCACCTGATCTTCTCACCCATTCTTCTTAAGGCTTGTTCATTTGTCCCCCTGTCTGCCCAGATGATCTTCTCACCCACTCTTCTTAGGATTTGTTCACTTGCCCCCCGGTCTGTCCACATGATCTTCTCACCCACTCTTCTTAGGACTTGTTCATTTGTCCCTCTGTCTGTCCCCCTGGTATTCTAAAGTCTTCTCCAGCTCCACATTTCAAAGTTCTACAAGCATTTATTTTACACCTTCGTGAGAGTCCATGTTCCTGCTCTAATACAAGACACCGATAGAAACCAATGACGGACATTTCCGTTACTGATTAGTGTTCTGAATGAAAGAAATGCAAGCAGGTAAGGTTGTTTTTTTTGCTGAAGAAGGGGACTAATGTACCAAGAAAATCTCACAATTATGTGTTTTTTGTGTGTTAACTTTAAGACCTACAGTTTTATGGTTAGTGTGTAGCCCTTGCCCTTCTAAACTATTTTCACTGTTTGATTTAAAACAGCCGTATGGAGTCATTTTTATTTTAGATACAATTATGAAGACCTTGACTTAAATTACGGATTTAAAGCAAATGGCAACAGTAGCCTAAGTACATAGAATTTTGTAACTAGGAAAATAAGAGAATCACAACAACAAAATGAGATAAAATTGTATTAATTTACTCAAAAAGGGTTGTTTTTTTATAATGTAATAGTCATGTAAAATAGCGTTTGTTGATGGTGCCCCAAAACTTTTTAACAATATTTTTTCTTTCAAAATTCAGTTTTAAATATTTTAACTAGGCCTAAACTAAAATTGTACATTTTTAAATATTCAAGGATTCAAAAGAAAATATAAGATTTGGATTAAAGAAATATACGATTTATCCCCTACAAGATACAAGTTATTTAAAAACTGAGCGGATTTTAGAAGTTGGCAAGTGGCACATTTCAGTGAATTCAATCCCAGATTTGAACCCCGTTCCCCTGTATTTATGCAATCCAAGCAGACATACCTGTGAGGACATCGTTCTCATAACGAATGGCGATGTGTGTATCGTGGGCCACGTTCCTGAATTTGGCCTCACAGCCGGCCAACTGCGTGTGGGTCCCGTCTCGGTCGTGATCGTAATGGAGAGAACCGTTGTTCACCATGGCCGACACGTACGGGTGTTGGTGCTAGGTTAGAACAACACATGTCACCTGACTAATCAAATATTAGGAAATAAAAATTAAATGTTTTTAAGGTAAGAAGGATTCAAACAAATAAAAGGGAACATATTATAGCTTAAATACAATGTTGGTCCTTAATGTTATTTAGTCCTTATACAAAATAATAATAATCATAATCATCATCATCATCATCTTCTTCTTCTTCTTCAACTGTTTCCAGATTAAGGTTGGGCCAGTTTAGTTAAATGCCTCCATCTTCCTTTATCCTTCCACCATTATTTCTCTCTCACTTATACAGTTTCTGTTATCAGCTTCACTCATCTCTTTCTTGGCCTCCTTTGCGGTCTTTTTCCTATGTAAATTTCCATCATTTTCTTTGGCATCATCTTCTCCATCCTCATTACATGTCCATGCCCCCTCAGTCTTGCTTCCTCTACTATCTCATGTACCCCCAACTCTTCCTTGGATAACTTTATTCCTAATCCTTTTTATCCTCGTGACAGCTAACATGCTCCTCACAAACTTCATTCCAATGGCCTCCACTTTCCTAGTCTCTTTTTTTATTCTCAGCCAATTTCCGTCTTGTTAATTTTATGTGATATTTTTTCCTTTCTCTTTTAAAAATTAGTGATGCATGCTATTTCTTGATGACTTTCGATAGAATTAGAGATTACTCTTAGATCATTAAGAGTATTCAAGATTCAAATGAATATCAGATTTGAGATTTTTTTAAATTCAAAATTTAGGAATTGGAAATTGTTTTACAGATCTAATACCGCCTATTTACCCGCTAAAGACAATGCCCTACTTTGCACTTACATTGTGTGGCCCGTTATGATTGCTGTACGTGTCGAGAATGACCGCAAGCCCTTGGAAGAAGTCCTGGTTGCCAAACACGTCCCCCGGTATCATACGGTCCTTGGCATACCAGATCGCGAGGCCATCACCGTATAGATCCTTGCCCTTTCCGTGCACTTTGAAGTGTACTTGGAGCTCCCAGTTTCGGACACTGCACGGCTGAAAAGTTTTAAATAAGATTAAACATTAACATAATTAGTACATACAGCTAAATGAAATAAAAACATGAATACTAAGAAACTAGAGAAGGAATTGATCTGTTTGAACTGTCTTTCTATAGTCGGGTGTATCCAAACAAGGATCTTTCAAGTTCAAGAGAAAAATTATTATCTGGGTTGTCCTTAATCATGTGATATTGTTTCAATTGATGGGAAAGTGTGATACTTTGTCCAATCACAGCCGTTAAAATAAAACAAGGTAATTTCAATGAATCCTTAAAAAATAACTTAAAACACAATTAAAATTGTCACGATTTCATTTTTTTGTTGAATATTTTTTCTTTATTTAATTTTTCTAGTTAAAATAACGATAAGCTCACGTTATAATTTTCTATGAATTGATATTAGGCCTAAAGACAGATTAAGGAAAATATTTTTTATTAAAAGGCGATCATTTCTTTACTGGGCTGATTTAGGCCCTACTCAGGCATTAGGAACTCGCGAAATTATTTGCCGCGCTTAAAAAATAATGCCACCTATCCCTATTTTGAGCTAGTTCTAACCAGTTCACCTCTTTACACCCTAATCTCTATCTTGTGCTAGTTCTATCCAGTCCACCTCATTATACTCCATCCCTATTTTGAGCTAGTTCTATCCAGTCCACCTCATTACACTCTATACCTATATTGAGCTAGTTCTATCCAGTCAACCTCATTACACCCTATCTCAAACTAGTTCTATCCAGTCCATCTCATTAAACCCTATCTTTATATTGAGCTAGGACTATATTATATCTTTCGCTGATGAAAGAAAATTATGTACCCTGAAAATTACATAATTATGTGTTTTTGTGTTTTAATTGTGAGCTTTGAGGCTTTAAGTTTTCTGGTGGTGGTAGGCCGTGCCCTTCTATTTTCCTTTCAATGTTTAATTCAATACAGCCATTTAGCACCATTTTCTCTCTTTTATATTTACTATAGGCCTATCTCACAGTTATTATTACACACTCAATGCAGACGGCAAATCTAATATTGAGATTTATCAAGTTTGATAATTTGAATAGTTATATTAAAATCGAAACTCCCTAAAATAACAAGTGAAACAAACCATTATATTTACATCGAGTATATTTTGTGTTGACGTATGTAGTTTGCATTATAATTTCGATCTAAGATTGTGTCTGGTATCATAAGTTGTAGTTTCTTATAGAAATTAAATTATTTATGTGATCAATACCATTGAATATTTTTAATTCATAAAGAAATGAAAGGCTAGGTTTTGCTAGGATGGGTAAGAACCATGATATATATATATATATATATATATATATATATAGTGTTTACTCAACATGACCAATAAAATTCCAGACTTTTTACCTGATCATTTCCTAAAATTCCAGAATAAAAAGTATGTCACATTCTTCTAATTTTTGACCCCACCCCAATAATTTTTTTCTATTAATCTTTTTTATGAATAATAATAAGTTTTAAAATATAAATAAACCTTTAAAAAAAAATTGTACTAACATTATTTACTAGGAATTATAAAATATATTACACCGATACAAACAAAAAAACTACAGTTTGGATTATTATTTATTGGTTTAGCGATTATTATATTTCATATTTTGAGTAAAACAATATTCTCTCATATTTTTATTGTAATTTAGCAAATTCCCGGCTAATTCCCATTTTCCCTGATTTTCTTGGATGGTAGACACCGGTTTGGATGAATTATTGAAGGTTTTAAAGTTGTACATTCTAATATTAGTTAACTTATTGTAAATATTAATTTGTACTTTTATATTTGTGACGTCATCTAACGCACAAGTGTGGATTTTCGTTTTAGTTTTGATGAATTCTTGTGTGAAGTTACATTATCTAGTTTCATTTGTAGATTTTAAAGATTTATTCAAACAAAATTCCCTGTTTGCAAGGGTTGGGTATTTTATGAAAAAAAAGTTAAATGTGGTTGTCGTTATTGCGTAGGCCTACTTATAAAGACAATTACTCTTCGGAATATAGTTTGAGGTGCGTTATAACATGTTTGAGAATGACACACATAACTTAGATGTTGGTATTCTTTGACTTATATGAATTAGCTTCTTTTTTTTAGTTTTTTTTTCCAGATTGATAGGTCATATTTTTTCAAAGTAAGATATTTAAAAAAATTAATATTTTATTTGAAAAAAAAATGCCTTAAGTGTGTGAAATCATGTGTAGGTCCCCCACCATCCTCAACTATGGAATTTACAGCGTACACCTACATATACATTGCTAAAGTCTGTTGGGCTGATAAAACTGTATCTGGTTTAAAATTATATTGTATCCAAATATTCTTAAATTAAATTATTGAATAATGGTATTGCTCTCACTATAAACCAAGATAACACATAAATCAACAACTTACCACAGAATTCCACAGGAGCCCTCGTTTACTCTGGTCGTCTGGCGTGAGTCTTACATAATTGTTAGTAACCATAGTGCTCCCAATAAAGTCCCAATACGGTATAGTCATACCTGCTCCTGTAACCATAATTAGATGAATTTACACAAGGACTTAACTTTTTCAAAAAGTTAAAAGTCATTTTTCGAGATTAAGCAAATTGGTGACATACCTTGATAAGGTTTAATCAAACAATGTTCTCTCTTCATGTAATCTTTTGTATTCCATTCTGCTTTGGTACAAACACAGCTAAAAAGTAATAACATACAGTAAAATATTGTTTTAGACAAAAATGTAACCATATCAATCATTTTTGAAGAGATTCAAGTATATTTTAACCTTAGCTTAATTATAACCGGAAGTACATGGCAGCCGATGCAAGTGAGTGTCAATGTCCATTCCTATCTAGAGTACCAGTAGTCAAATGTAAATATTTTGTATTTAAGAAACTACCATTTATTTAGTGTTATTTTTTATCCATACAATGAAAGCTAACATATTTACAAAATTCATTTGAAAATATTCAAATTCAAATGACATCTAAATATCCCTTTAAAGACAATGTCATAATAGATATATTACTGCTAGAAAGTATAATTTTCAGGTAATGTGACGTCACTTTAGAAAATATTTAGTTTTTAATAGGATTTAGGAAATAAAAGAAAAGAAAAAAAATGCTGATATTTCAAAAAAATAATTAATCATTATGATATGATGAAATTGAATAAGCTATTTTATTCTAATTTTACATCCAAAAAGCTTGAACTTATTTTATATTTCACATATTTTTTAGTTCAATTAAGTTAAATACATTTTTATTACTGGTATATTAAGATTATAAAAGATTTAATTTGCAACCAACTATAATCCAATTTAAGTAAGCTTCCTTTGTATTCATTAATATTTTTAATCACCCCTTCTTACTACTTGTTCAGATTATACGCATTTCTTTCTATAAGAAATGTTATCTTCATTCAATAATGCCTGCGATGGCCAAAACTTATTTATTTAGTATACAAGGTTTGTAGCGTTTCTCATTTGTTTGGCGCGATGTTCAGATTATAGCGGAGACTGAAATAGTATCATATTTTAAACATAATGCTATATACTAATAACCATTTTCAAACAATAACTTAAAGAAAACAAACGTTTTAAAATGAATAACAATCAAAAGAGACAATATTCACGTAAAGATAGGAAAAATGTTAATATTCCAAACTATCTCATAAAAATTAAACTACAAAATATAAAAAAACAAATTTTGGTTAGAAAATATGGCTATATATACTTGAAAAAGGTTTTTGGAAACTACCTCCCCTCAAAGGCAACACACCATTATGAAAAACGTTTAACAAAAACAATATTTATGATCTGGAAAACCTACTGGTGGCATGCCAAAGAAGAATGGAGGCTTAACCTAAGAGCCAATTGCTACCATCGGTTAATTATAGTGAAGAAATCATTTAACGTGTGGCACCAGTATGTAAAAATAAGGAAACACAATTTAGAAAAAATAGTAACATCTGAACATCACTATAAAAAAGTAATTCTCTCGAGATGCTTCATGAATATTGTATCACATCGAAATGAATCATTATGCAGGAGAATGACTCACAATTTAATTAATCAAGTTTATCAAGCACTTATAAAGAAACATAAAGTCTTACGTGAGATTCAAAAAGTCGTTGAAGAATACAAAATATTGATTTTGACGGTAATTTGCATTAATCTTAGAAGACAAGTGCTACTCGGGAAATGCTTGTCACATTGGAGAGCATACAGTATGAACAGAGTAAGCTACACAACTTTATTTTATTTGTAAAAAAAAACACCTAAGCCTCACTATTGGTTAGCAGCATCTTAACATATCCCATTAGACATGAGCAGGGTGAAGCTTAAGGAAATGCACCAATACTCATGTGAAAAGAAAATGGGAAACTAAAACAATAAAAAAAACTTCTCTATTGCAAATGCTTGGGGATTGAACATCAGCCTAAGGCTGGTGGAAATATTGCCCAACCACCCCCTAAAAGTACAAATTTAAATAAAACTTATGTTTATTTTATACAGTACCGGTAGTTAAATAATATACAGCTATCTTAATATCATTTCTTGGTGTACTTTATACACTGAGAGAGAGACTATTTTAACTCGAGTAACATTCTATTGCTACTCTTCTCTTTTTGTTTATTATACTATACGTTTTTACCAATCCGACTAAACTAGCCCGATTTGACGGGATTGCCCCAGTAAGTCACATTTGTCCGGTGGAAAGGAGAATGCTTCCCATCAGTTCGACGAGAGCAGTAGCTAAAGAGAGGGATAAATAATGTTTTACAAATTGAAAGCTATTTGTTCTCTTGAAGCTGAAGGACAAGACAAGAGTCGAGTGAAAATTTGAAAGGAAATTTTTTTTGAGTTCTGCCGCACGTCAACAAATTCATTTGATGAATTGTTCAATACAATGTGCCCGCACATAAACAAACAGAACACAACAATTTCAGAGGAAAGATTGAGCATCACATTATTTGTCAATTTTGAACGGAAGCAAGGAAACGGACCGGTACAACCGAGAAGTGTGACCACCTGCACTTGAACAAATGTGTCATTGCAGCCAACCGGTTGTCCGGCTATCTCACCACGCCACAGAACATTGCGGTAGCTTTCAGAGAACGTGGCAGCACCGCGGTAGGATAACAACTCTCTTTTAAAACAATGTTCCTGCATCGCAGTCGAATCGGTCCTGTATTATTATTATTAGCACCGCGTTTTACTACCCATTCGGGCTATACGCACTTACGCTAATGTGTAATGGTAGGGTGATTGTGAGATACAGAAGTCTGACACCTTACCCCTAGACCACCAGGTCACCGATCGGTCCTGTAAAGACGCATATTGTAATACCAGCTTAAGTAACAAAGTCAAACAATCGGTCAGGCTGATTCTTGCCAAATTGCTTTTACGAACCTTTTTTTTATTACAATACTTAAATAAGGATAGGTCAGAGAGGGTGAGTTAACACCCCTATCTCATGAGCCACAGAGATAGACCAGATATGAAACTGATATTGCTACATTTACTATTGAATTACTTGATATTTTCTTTTATATGTTATAAACTTTTGGAAGAAGTATTATGTTAAAGGTTTAAGTGTGTTTATTTAGAGTACTATACCAATAAGTTTTCATGCAGCACTCTCCCCCTTCACTTTCTGAATACGCCCCTACTCCTGGGCTATAATCCACTGCATAATTCATTAACTGCAGTCAAAATGAAGATTTCTTTGATAAATATTGTTTTTTTTTATCATAGTATCTTACTACTTGTTCAGGTTGTACGCACATATGATAATTACTCTAAATGAGTAGTGATGAGGAAGGAGTTATTTTAGAGATAATCTACCCAAATTAGCATGGATGGAGAATGAGAAAACATTTAAAAAACCCACCATCAGTAGATCCAACTGGGATGTGAACCATGATCTTCCCATCAACAGTAGGCCAGAGTCTAATGTGAGAGTGACGCCCTAACCCCATTCGGCTATTAAATCGGGACACACCTCGGTGGCGTGCTTGTCGTGTTGAGCTCAACTGCCGAGGACGGGGAGATTAAGGTTCGAATCTCGGTTGGGTGAACTGGGGGTGGGGGGGTGTTCCTAAATTGTTTTCCACTCTCACTCCACGCAAATGCGGGTTCATTTCCTCTAATTCAACCTTCCCAATTCTTAATTCAATAGCGTACTTAGTACTTAAAGTGTATAGCCCGAACGGGTAGTAGGACGAGGTGCTAGATAATAACATTAAATCGGATATCATTTAATTCACAAGACAATAATTATAAATATATAAATGACTAGAGTCTAAATGTTTACCCATCTTTTTTTTATTTTTTTGTTTATAAATGTAAATATGTACCATGTATTCATACGTCAAGTCATGTTATCTGCAGTTGTCACTTTTGACAGATATTATCAACACCTATAAAATAACAATAATATTTATGGTAAAATGCTAAAAATGTTGACCAGAAAAAAATAAGTTTGTATTATCTAAAATGTGGTCCAAATGTCAGTTCATATATAAATCAAGGTAGGTACCTTATAAATGTGCAGAGCTGTGAGAATGGAGTAAAGGGCATGGGTACTTAGGTTTAATTCATTTTTTCTTTCAGAAAATTAAGAAAGAAAAGGTTACTAAGGCATTACAAAAAAATCAGACAAATATCAAAAAGTTTGGTATCAAAGCTTGGAAGAAGTATACGTCCTCAAAGAAAACCAAACATCTCGTCTTGAAGCTGTCAGATGAAATGTACCACGAAAAGTGCCTTAAGAAGGTCATCTCTATCTGGAAACAACAGTAAGAACTACAAAAAAATACCGTCGTTATTAACGGTCACCAGTTAATTATACACACGACTAGCGAAACCTGTAAGATGGAAATGTTCTTCATTTTCGGATATAGCCACATCAAACATCATATTTGTAAATTAAAAAAAAAAAAAAACACTCGAAAATGGGAATCGAACCCAGGGGGAAGAATGACCCTGGGCATAGGACTAAGCTAATACTGGATAGGTCAGTGGTGGAGCGTTGACGTGCTAAATTAAGATTATTATTACTATTATTATTAGCACCGCGTCTTACTACCCGGTCGGGTTATACGCACTTACGCTAATGTGTAGTGGTAGGGTGATTGTGAGATGAAATGGAGGACCTACAGTTTAACGTGGGATCCGAACCACGATGGAGGCCTGGCATTCCCCACATTCACAAGATGTCTTGTCAGAGGTGAAGGAAGGGTTTGGTAATCAGATAAAGTATTTTAATTGCCTCTCCACACGTTAATGTGGCTACATTACCACTAAAATATTTTTCTAACCCATACCCCTTGGGTTAAACCGTCGGAAGCTTTTATCGTTACCTGCACTGTTGGACTCATCAGTCTAGTGTTGTCTGGTTTGCCAGCGACAAGCGAGGTCAGAGTCTGAATCCTACTCGGATGTAATAATATTATTTTTTAATTTCAAAATGGTTTTCAACTTTTCCTCTGTGCAAATATAAGTATATATTTTTATTATTCTACTTGTTCCAGTGGCGGTGGAACCCTGCTTATGTAGGGGGTAAGGATGTATTATAAAATAGGGACTTAGCACCCCCGATCCTAAAAAAGCGTCTTGGGGGTCCTATTTTATCAAATGTGAGGCAAGGCCAACTTTCAGCTACCTATTTGAGAATATTAGATGGAGACAATATACATCTAGATAAGGGGTAAGGGGCGGGGGATTCTTTTCAGGGTGGTTAAGTTCTATCTGAGGGAGAAGAGGGGGGGATGCCTCCCGCTTAACCCGCTTTCTACCGCCATTGTTCATACCCCATTGGTGTGATGTCAGATCATTTAGTCTTCATAGTACATTACCTAAAAGTTAATCAACTAATTACACACTCATAAAGTCGGTGGACACTACTGAGATAACCAGCTAGGTTTTTTACCTGTCAGAGGATAAAACTGGTTCCGGGGTCAGCTCTATACGGGGAATGGACAGAATATTATAGTTATATTCAAATAATACTATTACTATACTGAACATTATATCTCTATAAGTAAAACCTCTTTTTCCTTTACCTTTACAATGTAATTGTATTATATCTGGAAGAAGGTACAGGAAAGGTGGATATAAAATATCTACAAGGAACGAACACAATATGGCTTTTACAATTAAAACGAGAACATAGTTAACACTTTACATTGCTGCCACTGGACAAAGAGGAAATGGTTAAAAGAGGAAGTTGCGCTGCACATTTCACTCTCTCCCTGTGATGAGTTCCAGTAGAATGAAACCTAGGTCGGGCGATTGGGTGGTAGCGATCGTTTTCCTTCAAGATGTAGCCATTACCTCTTTGTCCAGTGGCAGCAATGTAAAGTGTGAATTGTGTTCTTCTTTTGATTGTTAAGCTCATATTTGTTTGTTCCTTTTATATGTTTCTATCCACCTTCTTCGAAATACACTAACCGTGATGATTTTTTTTTTACAGCCTAAAAGAAAACAAAATTTCAAGTCAAATTATATATTTTTACAATACAAGAGTTTTAAAAACTTGGTTTCAATGTTGGCACAGCCAAACATTACAAAGTAAGCATAATAAACTAATTCTGCAAAAACTTCATGGCCGGAGGTCTCTAAGATTGAAGGTATTTTTTTACTACTTGTTCATGTTATATATACTACACTTATGTACTAATTGGGCTAATGTGTTAGGGATGTGTAAGGTTGAGTTTAGAGGAAGTGTACCCACTTTTGCGTGAAAGGAGAATAAAAAAACAGATGAAGAATAATCAGCTTCAGTGCACCTGACTGATATTCAGATCCTAATCTCCCCTTGATTGGCACTCCATCTATTGAGAGAGTGATATTTTAAAGACCATGCTGCCATCTAAGTGGGTAGTTGAAATTTTGAATTTTATAACTAAATATAAAAAGGTGAAATTAGACCATTTTCAAGGACATTCCACACAAAAGCAGCTCTCATATAAAAGAAAATGGTTAAAAAACATATATTTAGTCTTTCTTAAACAAATAAGGTGTTTTTTAATTATCAATGATATTTAGCACTGCGTCTTACAACCCGTTCGGGTTATACGCTTTAGGTACTAATTACGCTAATGGATTAGGAATTAGGAAGGGTGAATTAGAGGAAGTGAACCCGCATTTGCGTGGAGGGAGAGTGGAAAATCATTTAGGAAAAACCACCCCCAGTTCACCCGACTGATATTCGAACCTCGATCTCCCCGTCCTCAGCAGTCAAGCTCAACACGACTAGCACGTTAGCCAACTACACCACTGAGGCGGGTAAGGTGTTTTTGTTTCTATATGGTCACCATAGAGGATTATAAGATGTCTTTAAAGCTTCAAAGAGGACGCGGAGATTGGGGTTCGAATAACGCTCAGGTCTACTAAGGGTGGTCTTTCCTAAATGGTTTCACATTACGCTTCCATGTAAATGTGGGTGGATTACCTCTAAAATGGTTCCTTCCTTATTAGAGCACTTATCATATATATGTATAGTCTGAACAATTAGTAAGATGCGTTGGTAAAAACAAACAAAACTACAACATAGAGTCTATCAAGTTTTTAAAAAACAAAAGTTTTCCTTAAAAATATAAGACCAAACATCATCAAATTACTTTTATGCAACCATATATCTGGGAACATTATAATAAATAACTAATTTGATCAAGTGAATATCATATCTAGCTTCTCTCTTTATTAAAAAAAAGTTTCTAAAAGTATTCCAAAAATTAAATTTCGTATAGGTATTTAACCATTGTAAGTCCCTGGTGTGCATTTTCTAGGCAAGAGCGTTCCATTCCCTTCGTCTGTATTCCACCACCAAACAACACCAAAGGATCCTCTACCAGAATGCCTCAAAGTATCGCATCCTTTCAACAATGAGGCATACTTGGGCTAAATGGAGTTCCGCATTGGAAGCTCGGGAGGACGAGAAACAATCGCTTCAAATAGAGCGCGCGCTTCTTTTTTGGAGGCGAGTCTAAGTGTCTGTATATTAATTTTCTATAAAAATGTAAAACCACTCTGGAATAAGGACTGTAAAAACCAGTCTTTGGCCCAGTTAAAATAAAATCGGAACCATTTGTCGGTAGAGCAGTGGTACGGGGATCCAAATGTCTAGGGTTTGATTTACTGTTCAGGGCATATTTCTAGAATATATTAAGACACTTTTCATTGACATAATCATGACTAAATGTTCATATTTACTATTTTTTCCCCCCCTTGAAGGTTGATTTAAGCAAAATGTGTTTTATAAAGCACTCAATATTTATTTTTTATATTATAAAATAGGCTAGAGGCCTATATATGCCTTTTTAAAGAAAACATATTTTCTCTTGTTGAGGCATTTTTGTTATACATAGAAGAAGGTATAACCCACTTAAGTGGCTGCGCAGTCTAAGGCGCTACACCCAAATAGACTGAAATACCGATGATGGGGAGATTGTGGTTCGAATCGCGGTTGGGTGTACTGAGGTGGTTTTTCCTAAAAGGTTTTCCATTCTATCTCCAAGCAAACATGAGTACACTACTTCTAAATTCAACCTTCCTTGTCCCTAGCCCATTATATTAATTAGTATATAAACATATAACTCGAATTTGTAGTAAGATGCGGTGCTAAGAAAAAATGTAAAAGAAATTAACACAACATGGCTTTTACAATGAAATGAAGGATAAAAGTTCACACTTTACACTGCTTCCACTGAACAAGGAGGTAATGGCTGCCTCTTGAAGAAAATTCATCGTTGCCACCCAATCCACCGACCTAGGTTTCATTCTATCGAAACTAACCATTACAGAGTGTGAAATATACAATACAATTTCCTCAAATGGCTAGGAGAAAAAAGTAATTTGGTAAAGAACGATAGGACATATAAATGGAATGAATAACCTCTTTGTCCAGGTGGTAGCAGTGCAAAGTGTGGACTGTGTTCGTCTTTTCAATGTAAACATCACATCGTGTTTATTCCATTTTGGTAACCTGGCGATCTAGGGGTAAGTTGTCAGACTTCTATGCTGGCGGCCGGGGTTCAATCCTCGGTCCCGGCATAGATTTATCTGATTACCAAACCCTTCCTTCACCTCTGACAAGACATCTTGTGAATGTGGGGAATGCCAGGCCTCCACCGTGGTTCGGATTCCACGTTAAACTGTAGGTCCTCCATTTCATCTCACAATCACCCTACCATTTCACATTAGCGTGTGTATAACCCGAACGGGTAGTAAGACGTGGTGCTAATAATAATAATAATAATAATAATCCATTTTATTTGTTTAGATTTTTCTTTTCTGTAACTTCTTCTAAATTTAACAAAATAAATCATAAATATATGTGTGTTACTTATTTTTAATCATGTTTATCTGTATTTTATCCTTGTTTTTTTTAAAAATATGTTTTAAGTCACAAATAGCCAGCAGACAAGATATTCAAAGTAAAAAATTATCCTTTTTTTTGTGTTTGGGTCAATAAATAATTAAAGTCAAAGTAATTTAAAACATGATATTGGTATACTTCATTCACCCTGAAAGGTAGCAAGAAGTCTTACCTTGATGGATTACACTATGACCCTATCTTGTAAGCTGCACCATAGTGGAACCATACACCACTATGGGTGAATCATTGCACTCAGATTCTGAAGGTACTCAAGCCATATAATGTGTGTGTGTGGGAAATCCGACAGGAATTCTGTATTCAAAGTCAGCTTCAAAGCGCTGCAACAATACACAATAATGCAGAGAAGAAAACATGAGCTACATAATAAGTCCGAGAGTGTCCTAGAGTCGAAACTTCTTTCAAAATGTGTCCTGTCATGGCTGTCCCGTTGGACCGAGGTTCGGCACGAAATGACGATGGAAAAACAAGTAAGACA
This sequence comes from Timema shepardi, assembly GCA_902151425.1. Lineage (NCBI taxonomy): Eukaryota > Metazoa > Arthropoda > Insecta > Phasmatodea > Timematidae > Timema > Timema shepardi. Next base: position 32,410 of record CABFVX010000563.1, read on the forward strand.
TTCGATAAAACCAAGGGATGGGTCGAACATGACTGTAGAGTCAAGTACGCCAAGACTTCGACTCATCTATTTTTCTACTTCAACGCTTTCATAAATGGCTACTTTATATTAATTAGTAGTAATAAATTTACTGCAGTAAAACTCTCCATGGGAGCCTTCTTTGGCTTTGTGAATGTGTATTTGAATAAATTTGGCAATCAAAATTACAAATGTTGGTCCTAAAAATAAAAGTATAAATTTATTTTTTATTTAGCACCGCGTCTTACTACCCGTTCGGGTTATACGCTTTAAGTACTGATCACGCAAATGGATTAGGAATTGGGTAGGTTAAATTAGAGGAAATGAACCCGAATTTGCGTGGAGGGAGAGTGGAAAACCATTTAGGAAAAACCACCCCCAGTTCACCCGACCGAGATTCGAACCTCGATCTCCCCGTCCTCAGCAGTCGGGCTCAACACGACAAGCGTGTTAGCTAACTACGCCACCGAGGCGGGTAGTATAAAATTAACATGATATATTTGCCTTATATTGTTATAAAACCAGAGTCGAAGTCGTACCATTTTACCGAATTCCAACTCCACTCAAATTTCTTCACACTCCACAACCCTGACCGCTCAAACACACTTTTTTCTCAAATCTGAATCTTTATTTTTCCTGCAAATCTTAATATGAAAGCAAATCTTAGAAAATAAGAAGTTAGCTTTTCAACTTGGTATGATTTTATTTTTTCTTAACCGCCTCGGTGGCATAGTTGGTTAACGCGCTTGTCGTGTTGAAGCTTGACTGCTGAGGACGAGGAGGTCGAGGTTCGAATCTCGGTCGGGTGAACTGGGGGTGGTTTTTCCTAAATGGGTTTCCACTCTCCCTCCACGCAAATGCGGGTTCACACTCTAATTCAACCTTCCCAAGTCCTAATCCATTAGAGTAATTAGTACTTAAAAGCGTATAACCCGAACGGGTAGTAAGACGCGGTGCTAAATATATATATATATATATATTTTTTTCCTTCACATCAAATGGTAAATTAATGATCTTAAGTCTGGTTGTTGAGTTTGTCCTTAAGACAAGCTTGAGACCATAAAAACTCACATCCTTGGTCGCACGATTTTACCCATAATTCTCATGTTAGAATGGATAGCCAGTGACGGGGGAGATTTGGGTTCGAGCCCCGGTTAGGTGTACTGAAGTTTTATTTTTCCTAACTGTTTACCACACACTATCTCTATACATAAATGCAGGTAAATTTCCTTTAAAATTCTACCTTCCTAATTCACCCCCCACCCAATCACATCTTACTACCTGTTCAGGTTATACACATGTATTTGAAATTTTAACACAATACAAAGCTTTCAAATCGAGCACAAATTATAACAAGATTCAGATTCATACTCAAAATTGTGTAGTTTCAAACCGGTTGGGTTTAATGTATACATTTGGATTGCTGTGATTGCTGGCTGTGGCGATCCACCAAGTGATTGTCTTGAGGCGGTGTCTCACCACATGGAGCCAACAGTACCACGAGACCACCTGGCTCAAGAAACTGGAGGAGACAGCCTCCAAACACTTCAAACACAAACTGATGCGCACGTGAGTATATCACCCCAATAAATGCTTCACTAACTGAGGTCCTTAACTGTTTATATCCACGAGACACCATCTTCCTCACTTGCACTTCCCTCGGATAAAGTTAGTGGTATAATTTCAAATGGTTTTTATTTAAGATGAAACCCGCCTCGGTGGCGTAGTTGGCTAACGCGCTAGTCGTGTTGAGCTCGACTGCTGAGGACGGGGAGATCGTGGTTCGAATCTCGGTCGGGTGAACTGAGGGTGGTTTTTCCTAAATGGTTTTACACACTCCCTCCACGCAAATGCGGGTTCACTTCCTTTAATTCAACCTTCCCGATTCCTAATCTATTAGAGTAATTAGTAATTAAAGCGTATAACCCGAACGGGTAGTAAGACGCGGTGCTAAATATTATTATTATTATTATTATTATTATTTAAGATGAAAAATGACACCTGGATACAGGAATAGAACCCAGGACCTTTGGCTCTTAGTACGCCAATGCTCTTACCACTGAGCTATCCAGGTGTCGTCCCGTGCCCAGGGTCATTCTTCACTCATATTTTAAGGCAGAGTCTGTGATGGACGTGCAGAAATTCTCAGCTATATATGAGTGATCAATTAAGATCACGAGCTATCAGATAACACATCCACTCACAGCTCGAGAGGGCTTTATGCTACCATTATTACAAAGACAATTGTGCATATCGTGATTAATTAAAGTAAAAAGATATAATTGTTAGTTACGTTTATAGCCGTCTGTAAATATCACATTCTTTAGATTGAAAAATGACACCTGGACACTAGAATCGAACTCGGGATCTTTGACTTAGTATGCCAATGCTCTTACTTATGAGCTTTCCAGGTTCGCCGTCTCAGAGAAAAAAAAAAGCCATTCGGCCGTTGCTGTTGTTATGTTGGTAACACAACGGGAGACTTTAATCGGTAACTGGCTGAGGTTTCTCAAGAACGAGTAAGTCTGATCCACTGTGAGGTGACCGAGGTAACGTGATCTTACTATCGAGTTACGCACCCAGGACGTCGAGTATAGCTAGGCCTAAGTGCGTGTGAATATATATAAATAGATATAGATTTCAGTAAAACTCGATGGATGTTGAATGGACATCTCAAAGCTAAGTCTTAATCTGGACTAACCCTAAAATTAAGGGTAGTTTACTGATGAATAGGGTTTGTAAATTTAAACATCGATTAAATGATTTTGTTCAAAATGAGTATCTGAGAAGTTCTTTCTACGTGATGAATAAGAATGGGTTTTATTTTTATAAAAAATAAATTCAGATAAGTTTCCTGATGAGTAAATTTGGAAAATTTGAAATAAAAAAACAATAATGGATGCAGCAATTTTGTTTAGAATTGAAATAAAAATATTTTTTTATCAGTGCGTCTTACTAGCAGTTCAGTGTTCAGGTTATGTACATATATTATCATTACTCTTATGGGGTACGGATGAGGAAGGAAACCATTTAGGGAAAACCACCCCCAGTAGACCTGACCGGGATTCAAACCCTGATCTTCCCACCATCAGCAGGCCAGTCCAACATTAAAGTGACATCTTAGAGCATTCAGCCATCGAAGCGGGGAAAATGTATATCTTAAGAGTAGAATGTTCGAGTATTGTGTCCTTAAATCACAACAAAACCGTCAGAGTTCAGGTAGAGAGCACTTCGGATACACGTCTGCCCCCTTCCCGCTCTTAACCAGCTGTGAAAGTGAAACTAAGGCGCAGAAATGTCCAGTATTAGTCACGATGGACGGGGTGTCGATACACTGTCAGCCGAGTTTCACCAGAATATTATTATTATTATTTATCACCGCGTCTTACTACCCGTTCGGGTTATACACTTTAAGTACTAATTACGCTATTATATTAGGAGTTGGGAAGGTTGAATTAGAGGAAGTGAACCCGCATTTGCGTGAAGTGGGAGTGGAAAACCATTTAGGAAACACAACCCCCCCAGTTCACCCGACCAAGATTCGAACCTCGATCTCCCCATCCTCAGCAGTCGAGCTCAACACGACTAGCGCGTTAGCCAACTACGTCACCGAGGCGGGTCCAGAATAGTTAAAAGAGGTGAAGGAGTGGATAACAGTAGTAGTAATAGACCTTCATTTGTTTCAGGTGTATTTCAGACTGGAGCAAATGGTCCGACCTAAAAGCGGGCGAGAGGATCCTTAGCGAACAAATTGACACACAATACAGAAAGAAGCTTCAGTTTAGAAGTTTACAGCAATGGAAACGGGTACCATTTTATTTACATTTTATTACAAATTAATTTCAGCCCTACGGTGTGAGATACAAGTCTAAAAAATAAAGCCCAAAAGCTTTTCTAATAGTTTAATTTTTTTAACACCGTGTCTTACTATCTCTTTGGGTTACACACTTATGTAATAATTACGCTAATGAATCAGGGGTGAGAAATGTTGTGTTTAGAGGAAGTGTAACCAAATTTGCCCTTGAGGGAGAGTGGAAAACTGTTCAGGAAAAACCACCCTCAATACTCCCAACTGGGATTCATCATCAGAATGCCGGTATATTGTGAGAATGAAGCCTTATTAGACCAGTTTGTTCCAACTGATGGCCCATGCTCAGTGAAAATTTGGCCCATGCTGTATTATGGGAAAAAAATAAATAAATAGGGAAACCCTTGGCGGCAGATTTCTTTAGCGAGTGGTGTTGATGCGCATGGGCGTTAAGGCACCTTTCCCCTCCAATCCAGAGTGTGTCACATGTACTTGACTCGAACACCCAGTAGGAAAGATAAGATAATAATAAGAACACCTTTAGCTATTAATACTACAACTAGTTAGTAGGTGACCTGGCGGTCTAGGGTTAAGGTGTCAGACTGTTATGCTGGCGTACCGGGTTCAATCCTCGGTCCCGGCAAAGATTTATCTGATTACCAAACCCTTCCTTCACCTCTGACAAGACATCTTGTGAATGTGGGGAATGCCAGGCCTCCACCGTGGTTCGGATTCCA
>CABFVX010000563.1:43808-67240 GCA_902151425.1 Timema shepardi
GGGGGGGGGGGGGGGGAAGTAAAGTTGTCGGTACTGCGTCGATTGTGACGTGTAAAAATAACCCTGGCAGGTACGTGAAAACACTTTCTATTGCAAAATTGGTAAGCCCTTTCGTTCTTGCTCATAGAAATTCTTGTGTGCTGATTGTAATCAATCATTGGGTTCAGAAAGTGCATGTTAAATACCTCCAATAAATAAATAAAAGCTATTCAAAGAGTGTTTACCAGAGTAAAATTAGTTAGCCCCCAAACATATTAAGAAAGTTGGAGTTGCTCCATCTGGCAAAGTGATTTAAGAACTCACTGAAAAGTTAAAATTATTTCATATTAGATTGTAGGGATGTGTGAAACTTCAAAACTTCGACTTGGTTTCTAAATAAATATCAGCTTTAACTTCACTTGAAAAAAAAATCCTTGCTTGGACAATTATTATGAAGCTTCACCAATAAAAAACAGTGACGCCTATAATACCAATTTATCATCCATGATTGCCATTCAGTGATATTATGTAGAGAACAAATCAATATTGGCATGAGGAAATTTGAAGAAATTGAATTGTAAGTTGTTATATCTCTTTTGATCAGAATAAAAGAAAATATTACAAATAATAATTATGCAATTTAACACTTTTCCAAATAATTTTAGTGCATAAATTTAAATATATATAGCACCAATATAATACTTTTTCATATAAAGAGTCGTATCTGACAGCTAGGAAAGTTACTAGATCTACTTTTACGTATTCATAAGTCATGTGATATACAGCTAGCATTTTTGTTAGATATTAATAATCTATTTAGCTATTTTTATTTTCATTGCTTTATCATGGAAATACAAGTACACCACTTCAATCAAGAATAATTCAAAATGGACGAGTATATTGAACAAATTTACCGGTCGAAATTAGTTTTAAAGCTCTATTACGTTATTAATGTGAAAATTAATATTAATTTTAACAATTCGTTAAGTAACCAAATGATCTATAAGTATAAAAGGTGATATTATCTTAATTAAATAACCTATGCTTACTATTACATTTTAAAAATTGATTACAAAGTACATCAAGTGAAAGCTCGAAATCAAGAGTATTCGCAGAGTACTAGTTGATTGCCCAAAGCTCGACTTGTCTACTCTGAGAGTGAAAACCTTAACGTGTTTTGCCTTTGACTTTTGTTTGGTCGTTCTACAAGTCTTTCACCAGCCAACTTTAGGTTAATCGCGTGAAGCTGAATTGTCCTAATTATCTCTTGACCAAGTTTTTAACCCAGTGTTTTAATTCAAACACCACAATGTTTCGAAGTAAGTCCATATATTAAAAAAAATTGTAAAGTCAATTATTTGTTGTTTTATTTTTTCTTATGCTTGCTAAGTTTATGAAACTCTGCTTGTTGATTTGCTGCAGAACCATAAATCTCTCTGACTTTCTGTTGCCTCTCCAAGTCACTGCAAAAAAAAACAACCCGATAACAATAAATTATATACAAGGTGGAGGCATAAGTTTTAAAAAAAATATTTAATCCATAAAATAGATATAAGAAGTATAGGAAAGAAAAGTATAATAATAGTGAAGAAACAATGATTGACTTAAGATAAGTCTGTAGGTCGATCGGGGTCCAAAAAGGTTGCCGACCCCATGCCTTAAACCATCTGACCACCGAAGCGGGTTATTTTTTTTAGTTCATTTCATAGCCATACCATACTCATCGAGTTGGTAAATGCTACAATATTATAAAGGAAAGAACTTGACCGCGGTAAACGGGAAGTTTCTGCATGGAATTAAATATTGTGACTGACCTCGTGAGCGTTTCCTTCAGTTTGAGTTTGGCGAGGAAGGACTTATCTCTGCGGATCTCCCTCATGGCCCCCTTCATTTCCCGCTTGTACTTGTGGAGCAGCTTGGCACGCTCCTGTTTGGTTCGTCCCATGGGGCGCTTTTTCATACCATCAAAACTAGGAGGGGAAAAAAAAAGCAATCTATAAACATACCGGTCTTGAGAGAAAAGATTGTTACTACTTATGCCATGGAAATGAGGTTTTTGAGGAGCCTGATAGCTGTCACCAGAAGAGATAGGATTAGGAATTAAGATGTAAGGTTTAGAGTTTGGGTACTTTAGATAGTAGAGGAAGCGAGGAGGAGATGGTATGGACATGTAATTAGGATGGAAGGGGAGAGGATTCCAAGAAGATTAATGGATGTAGGGAAGAGACCACAAGTAAGACCAAGCAAGATATGGGAGGAACAGAAAGCAGCAAGTGTGCAAGTGAGAGGAGGAGAGTAGAAGAGAGTGCGGGAGGAAGAATGGTGGAAGGACAGAGGGAGACAGACCTGGCCACAGACTGGAAACAGTTGATGATGATGATGATGATGATGATGATGATGATGATGATGATGACTACCTTTGCTAAGAGTCCAAATGTATCAAGTACTGGAGATAAAGTCAAACTGAAATGTTAACCAACTTGTTTATGATAGTGATTTCTGACTTTGTTTTGAATTTATTAATTAAATTTTTATGTTGAATCAAAGTTTAAAATCTTTTGGGTCATTTATAAGAAGCCTGAATCTTTAGAAACGTCATTAGCCTCAATAAATTACCAGTGACTTTAGCCCAAAAATAATAATTAATATATATATTTTAATTATTCTGATGCATAAATTTATACAAATAAAAAAATAAAATATTTTTGCAAGCATTAAACAATCAACAAAAAACTATTTAAATAATTTAGCTTCGAGAATATTTCATATTTTCGATTCAAACTGGAAAAGTGGATTTCGCACAACCCTTGTCATTTAAATGGTTATTTGTGAAATTACGCAAACATTCGAGTTCGAATCACGTTTTAGTAGCTGGTTGAACTAAACTCAAAGATTTTTTTAATCAACTCGACAAAATTTAAGTTGTCAGAATTTTTGTTATTACTCCGGAAATTCAGAGTTTAATTAATTTGATTCAATTTTAAGGTATTATTTCGTAGCAAATAGAATTCTTCAATATTTACCTTTGTCTAGTTAAACAATTTTTTTTTGCAAAATTACATTAAATATATTTATTAATATTTAGCACCGCGTCTTACTACCCGTTCGGGTTATAGGCTTTTAAGTACTAATTACTCTAATGGATTAGGAATTGGGAAGGTTGAATTAGAGGAAGTGAACCCGCATTTGCGTGGAGGGAGAGTGGAAAATCATTTAGGGAAAAAACCAACCCCAGTTCACCCGAACGAGATTCGAACCTCGATCTCCCCGTCCTCGGCGGTTGAGCTCAACACGACAAGCGCGTTAGCCAACTTAGCCACCGAGGCGGGTATTAAATATATTTAAAAATAATATTTTGTCTGATGGAAATTTTTTTTTTAATGTTTTTACTTATGATTTATATATAGATTAATTACATAAATTCAATTTGAAATACTTCTAGTATAAATATTGATTTATATAACTCAATCTAGAAATAATCTTATGTTTTCACTCAAACTCGATTTGAGCTAGACTCCGAGAGAAAAATATCTTCTCGCACACACCAATTATTTAGACTTCGCGATTAATTCAAATGCTACTCACACTTCCTCTATGTTTGGTTCGTACAGTCGCAATGCCCTGGGCTTTTTCTTCTCGACCACGAGCAATTGTATTTTCCTCGATTCCAAAGCAGTGATATTTAAAACGAGACCAGCGATATCTTTCTGAATATCCAGCGGATACTTGGAGCTGTCTAGTCTACTCAAGGTGCAGGAGACAGGCTTGAACACCTCGTAGCACGAAGGTAGTCCGTCCAACTGGGACAAGAATTCCGACAACAGTTTCACGGTCGTGTGCAAAGCACGTGTTTTAAAGTGATCATCGCCGGGAATGCCGTCGGTTAGGTCCGAGGAACACATAAGTGATGATTCTGGCGGTTCTTCTCCACTGTGAAAAAAAAAGAGAGATAGAAAGAGTGATTCTAATAAGCAGGTCCGAAAGATCTCAGAAAAAAAGAGAAACTCCTAGTTTATTTTTATTATCGCATATTTACAGGTTAAAAATAAGGAAGGAAAGATTATAGAGGTAATCTACCCACATTTGCGTGGAAGGAGAGTGAGAGACCATTTAGAAAAAAAAAACCACCCCTCAGTAGACCTGAATAAGATTCGAACCTTGATCTCCCAGTCTTTAAACGAGCCTGTCCAACACCTTAGACCATTCGACCACTGAAGCAAGTAACTCTTGGTTACTTATTTCTTTTTTGTTAAATTTGTATGAAGGTACAAAAAAAGAGGGATAGAAAAAAGAAACAAACATGATAGGGTTCAAATTAATCTCGAAAGAAAAAAAGGGGTTTTACTTCATGAAATAAGTCACTTAGATACCAAACATATTCAGGGGCACTCTTATTATAGATTTTATAGTAAAATGAACCTTAAAATTGACAGTAAAATGTATACAGCGCACATTTAATAAAAATTGTTCTATGAAGATAAGTATAGTCCTATTTCTATAGGAAGAGCCTTTTGAAAAATACAAACAATATTTCTTTGTGGCCAACATTGATAACAGTTTACCATACTGTTGTTATGTTATGAATATTTAATATATATATATAAATCAAAAGTAACATCTGCATCTCACACGACTTCATGTATGAATATGTGATAATATATATAGTAACTTAAGGTGAACTGGGGGTCTAGGGGTAAGGTATCAGACTTCTATGCTGGCGGCCGGGGTTCAATCCTCGGTCCCGGCACAGATTTATCTGATTACCAAACCAGGGTAGTAAGACGCGGTGATAATAATAATAATAATAATAATAATAATAATAATAATAATAATAATAATAATAATAATAATGTAACTTAATTGTCATATATGGCCTTTCCTATGAAAAGTGGAGTGTAGTTAATTATATAAGGAATCACCTCATGTCTTGCGATAGCACCAACATATTAGCGGTTCTGCCTTTAGGTTTGGCTGGACTCAGTACTGCCAACTGAACTAGACCATGCAGGAAACTAATGGCTGCTGGAGTGAACCGCTTGGAAAGATCTGTGTACTATAGAGGAAAAGAATATCAGTACTATCAGGAAATATCAATTCAATATTTACTAAAAACCTAAAACAAAGAGAGGAAAGTAGTGATGCCAAACAGATGTAGTTAATGAACATTAAAAATATTAAGCGTTGGGCAACGCTTTGAGACAAATATCAGCTTTGACACAACTTAAAACCCGCTTCGGTGGCCGCATGATCTAACGCGCTAATCTCGTGTTAGACTAGACTGCCGAAGACAGGGAGATCGGGGTTCTATCCCGATCGGGTGGTTTATCCCAAATGATTTTTCCACTCTCCCTCCACACAAATGTGAGTGCATTTCCTCTAGATTAAGCCTTACTAATTTCTAACCCATTAGTGCATAGGTGTGTAACCTGGACAGGTAGTAAAACACAGTTCTAAAAAAAACCAATTTAACAGGTTAGGGATTAGAAAGGGTTAATTTAGAGGAAATGCACCCACATTTGTGTGGAGGGAGAGTAGAAAACCGTTTAGGATAAACCCTCCCCAGTGCAACCAAGGGGGATCAACCCCAGGCTGTCTAGTCCAACACGAGAGTAATGTGTTAGACCACACAGATATCGAAGAGGGTTCATATAACTGTTTGATTTGTGCTTGCTTTGAATTGAAAAATTGTTGCTTGGATTCTGAAGTTGCCCGTTCAAACTTATGTCTAAGATGCTTTGATTGTAGATACGTATATCGCTAAGATCCGACATCTTAGCTCAGTCTGTAGCATGTCTGCCAACTGAGTTAAGGGTCACGAATTCAATTCCCGACATGGCTGAAAAATCTTATCATTGATGAATTAACGGCTGGGGGCTGGATGTTGTGCCCGTCTTGAGTTGTATTATAAGGCATATGAAGCTATGGCATGCCTAGCAAGCTAGGCTTGAATAAAAAAACTGTACTGGATGGAAAAATAAATAGTAAACACGTGAGCTCCAAAGGATGGAGAAATAAATGGTTATCTTAGATTTAGACTAGGTGTAGAACCCTCAAATACTTAAGGGTATTCAAATTTCGAGGATTCAAGAAAATATATTCAAGACACAAATATTTTTAATTTTTTTTTTCAATTAAAATTTGGTTTAAAACTCTTAATACTGCATATTAGTGGTTCAGAATCAACATAATTATAGGACAAACTCAACAACCAGCCCCCAGACCAGTAATTTAACTCTTAACCAAGACTTTTTTTTTAAACATCTAGTTTACTATTTCTATTGTTTTATTTAATTATATTTACATTTACCCAAGATTCGGACTTGAAATTTGATATTCAAAAGTTAAATATTTGGATTGGTAAAAAAACCGGATTCAACCAAATTCTAGAGTGTAAAGAGACTAATAAATAGATGCATAGATGGAAGGGAAGGAGCAGAATGGAAGCAAATAAAAGAGTAAGGACAGTGTAATGACAGAGGGAAATGGAGGCAATTTACTAATCTGACCTGGTCACAGGCTCGTAATAGTTCATGACGATGATAATGATGATTTATGACGATGACTTACCTCAAGAAACAATGTACATATAAACAATCCTTTGGCTATGTCTGCCTTTGTTTTGACTCGGCACTGACTCAACAACTGCCCCATAAACACGAGTGCAGGTGTCACAACCTGGTGGCGGAAGTCAGAAGTAGGGAATAACAGCGACACAAGCTTGAAGAAAATCAGCTGAGCGGAAAAAATAAAATAATAGATTGGAAATCTAAAAGATATAAATTCTTTACCTAATAATTAAATAGTAACTAATATAGCGACATGTGCATTCTTTTTGTTTCCTCTTTTAGGAAATTGTGTCGCATGTTTTACACGCCTTCCGATAGGATTAAATCTAGGTCGGGGGTTTGGGGAGTAGAGATCAATTTTCTTCAAGAGTCAGGCATTACCTCTTTGTCCAGTATCAACAGTGTAAAGTGAAGGGGTGTGCGAAGCTTCGATTAGGTTTCAAAACTTCAAAACAAATGTCAGCTTAGACTTTGCTTTGAAAATAATCTCCGCTTCGAAGCTTAGTTAATAAAACATTGTCAGCTAAAATACTCGATTTATGGTCAATTATCGGCATTTATATATAAATATAAAACATATTTTTTTTAATAAAAAATAAAAGTCCCAAGTAATTATTATTATGATTATTAGCACCGCGTCTTACTACCCGTTCGGGTTATACGCACTTACGCTAATGTGTAATGGTAGGGTGATTGTGAGATGAAATGGAGGACCTACAGTTTAACGTGGAATCCGAACCACGGTGGAGGCCTGGCATTCCACACATTCACAAGATGTCTTGTCAGAGGTGAAGGAAGGGTTTGGTAATCAGATAAATCTGTGACGGGACCAAGGCTTGAACCCCGGCCGCCAGCACAGAAGTCCGACACCTTACCCCTAGACCGCCAGGTCACCTCCTAAGTAATTGAATTATAAGTTGTAATATAAGTAACAATAGATACAATTAACACATTTTCTAAGTAATTTCAATACATAACGTTTAATAAACAACAATATAATATGTTTTTCAAGTGTAAAAAAAAACTAACAAAAAATATTTGAACTTTGATTCGGCTTCGAGTTGAAAAAGTAAAGTGTGGACTGTGTTCTTTTCATTGTAAAAGTAATATCGTGTTTGTTACCTTTATATGTTTCTATCCAGTATCCATCCTTCCTGTACCTTCTTCCAAATATTAGTCGCTATGTTACAATGCTGCCACTGGACAAAGAGGTAATGGCTGCCTCTTGAAGAAAATTGATTGTTAACCCCCACTCCCCCTACCTAGGTTTCATTCTATCGGAACTCATCAGGAGAAAGTTTGAAACATAGGAAACAAAAAAACCACAAAAGGTAGAAAAAAAAGTTGCCGCTGTCAGCGGTGGATATTCGAGTAAATATGGAATTTGAGACTAAAGGCCAGCACACACAGAACGCTAAGCTAAGCTATGCCTTGCTACGCCGCGCTATGTTTTTTTCCGATTGCTGGCCGAGCAATTTTTCCCATCTCCCATCTTAAGCCATCTTAAGTTGCGCATGCGCATAACGCAACTTGGGCTCCGCGCTGAACAGACGCAGTGCTAGTTTGGCAAAAATAACCAAAGAAGTGTAGAAGTTTTGTTTTCAGTTTGTTTCACATGTATTTAGGTTTTATATTTAATAAATGTTTTTCTATTAAAATTGAAGCATTAATTGAAAAAGTCAAACCTCCACCTCCTAATTTGTTTTCATCTTCCTCAGAACTATAACCTGAACACAAACAAGACGTTTTGGAGAACGCCATCATAACTAAGCTTCACTGGAGCACACCAGAAAGAAACAACATGGAATTCTGGAGGGGAAAGAAGGGACCATGGCTTAGCTTAGCTTTTTGTGTGTAGCATCTCATGTAAAGCTTAAAAAAAGGGATTTTAGTTGTTTTTTCAATTGCTTCAATTTACATTTTTGTTTTAAAGCTTATTAGTGGTTTAGAACCGACTATAATTAGAGCACAACTCAATAACCAGGCCAGAGACCAATAAATTAACACTTAACTGATTGTATGAATGTTATAAATGAATAGATTATAAAAAAGAATGTTGACATTTTGTCACTATTTATATTTTATGTTATTCCTTTTCCGTTATATTTCTTATTTCCTTTGAGGTTCATAATTTATTTTCCAAGGTTCGGATTCAAAATTTTATATTCGAAAGTTATATTAAGATTTAGATTTGTAAAAATAAGTGAATTAGATTTAACTCTACTTTTAAGAGAAAAATCTAATCCCGAGGACTAATTTCACAAGCACACAAATTCTAGGATAAATTTAATTGCAATAAAACTCACAGTGTCCAGATCGGGGAAAGTTTTCGGATGTTTCCTGAAGTCGTGTTGTTTCTCTTTCAACACTTCCAGCACGCAACGCACCGCATTCTCTTTCTCGAAATGTGCCAGGTCATAAAAATGTGGCGCCAACCGGTCGAGAACCGTGAAACAGCTTTCCCCCTTTTCTCCGTCCTGTCAAGACAGACGGGGCGGGGAGACAAGATGGATTGTATTATTATGTATGGGTGTGAGACGGTCACTTTTTAAATGTGAAACAAAGTTGAAAATAAGAATTTTGCTATCACATAAAAAAAACACTCCATGGTGTCGGCTTGTAATCAAGCCATAACGACCATGAAGGCGCTGTCTGTTGGCGGAGATAGTGACAACTTATGAGGGTAGAGGTTGTTATTTGGTTGACATAACAAACCCTCTGGCACTTAATCTCAGTTTTCTAGACCTAAGCCACTACTTTTAATTCTATTAAGCTATTCATTTGTCCTAGTAGCTCGAATAGACCCTTCTACAGACCAAATGCTTCACAGAAAGATTCTAGAAGCACCGGGGAGTGAAACCAGGACCTTTGGTTCTGGATCCACAGAGGTTCACATAATATTACCTTTGATTTTAAATTGAGCCATCAACTGCATCTTGGTGAGGAAAAAAAAGGTTTATAAAAATAAATAAAGCACCCCATTTTGTTTTATGCTGACATCTGAATTTATCTCAGATTACGCTAAAGATGTCATTTACTCACTAGTCAGTGTTAAAATACTCGTTAGTGGCTATTATAAAAATAATTGTAGGTTGAAATATGTCATAGTTAATGGTATTTTTTTAAAATTCATAATTTATCCAAGTTTTCTTCTGCCTGTGAAATATTTTAAAGGTGTGAATGCACTTCAACTAAACTATTGTCCACAGAACTACCCTATTCATTCGGTAGTTAAATAACACACGTGTAAAAACTTAGCCACCAAAAATATTCAAACAACTGGACAGGGTAATCGAACCCAGGACATTTGGTTAAGTACGCCAATGCTCTATTCAATGAGTTATCCAGGGATCGTCCCTTGCTCAGGGCCATTCATCACTCATATTACTAGTGAATATAATATAATCTTGAATATGAGTGAAGGATGACCCCGGGTATGGGACGATACCTCGATAGCTCATTAGTTAGAGCATTGACGTAATAAAATAAAGGTCCCGGGTTGGATTCCCATATCCAGGTGTCATTTTTTGATTCAAAAATATGTTTATAATAATAATAAAATATAATTTTTTTTATTATTATTTAGCATCGTGTCTTACTACCCGTTCGGGTTATGCGCTTTAAGTACTAATTACGCTAGTGGATTAGGAATTGGGAAGGTTGCATTAGAGGAAGTGAACCCTTATTTCCGTGGACGGAGAGTGGAAAACCATCTAGGAAAAACCATCCCCGGTTCACCCGACCAAGATTCGAGCCTCGATCTCCCCATCCTCAGCAGTCGAGTTTCAACACGACTAGCGCGTTAGCCAACTACGCCACCGAGGCGGGTAAGATGTTTATAGTTGTGTTTAAAACCTCCCGTTGATGTTTTGATTGTGTCGGCAACCGACTCACCTGTTGCGAAGCCGCCACGTCGTTGAGGTGTTGTAGGAGGTAGCCAAACAAACTGGCCAGTCTGTCCTTGTTCCCTTCCTTGAGACTCGGGTGGTTACACTTCACCATTCTCTCGACAACCACCGCTTGATAGTCAGAGTTGCGGTCAGTCAAAAGCTCCTGGAGTCCCTCATAGTTTGCCGGGACTGTCCAAATACACTCAGTTAGCAAATAAAATACTTCTATTACAATGGTTAGTGTATGGTTTTTTTTTAGCATGTCTTACTAAGCACTCGTATTACGCATATGTACAAGTTACGCCAATGTGTTAAGGATAAGGAAGGTTTAATTTAGAGGAACTGTACCCACATTTGTGCGGATAGAGTGGAGACCCATGTAGGAAAAACAAACATCAGTACATCCAACCAGGATTCATATCCTGGTCTCCTCGCCAATGGCATTCTAGTTTATTGCAAGAGAGTGATGCCTTAGACCATTTGACCACTGAAGCTGGTCTATAATTTTACTACAATTTGGGTTGAATCCTATATTTCTCAAATCTGAATCTTAAGTTTTTTCGAATCCAAATTCAAATCCTCAAATCCTTAAGGATGTACAATTATAGTTAAAGTGAACAAATTTAAATTTTGATTAAAAAAATATAAGAGTTGTTTAAGAATTGATGCTAATGACAAATTATATTTTGTTTGTCATTTCTACTACAACATAAACAAGAACGAAAAGACAATTTTTTGATTAAATTAATAATATTAAGACAATTTTGTTCTTTTTTTGTGATTTTGTTCCTCTCCCAACTACACAAGTCCATATAATTCCTTTTACCAATTTCTTAAAATTATTATATTAAGTGCAGGTCTTCATAATTGTAATCGAGATATTTTTTGAGATATTTATGACTCTTGAATCTCTCAAATATCAAGGGAATTGAAGGTCTCGTCTCTAATATAGTTCAATTTTTATAAATTTCCCTCCAAAATTCCTGACTATTTCCAGTGATTTAGCAAAAGAATCAACATTTTATTTCAATCAGTATTTTAGTTAATAATGGGTCCTTTGAATCCTTAAGGGTATTTGAGATAAATTTCTTTATATTTCAAATTAAAAATATGTGTATATTTTATAACTCTAACAATGTTTATTGGTGGTTCAGCCCCAACATAATTATATCACAAACTTAACAAACAGGCCCCAGACCATTAATTTAACACTCAACTGAATGCGTGAATGTTATCGCCGGAGGAAGGCAAAACATATTTTTACTTAATAATTTTGAAGATGAAATTTCAGCTTAACCTAAATTAATTCATTTAGGACCCGAAAAAGATGTTTAGTAGAGATTGTCACGATACCTGTTTTTCTAGATTACAATTCTTAAGTTCAACCTTGATTCTTGAACATTTCCTTTTTCATTATTTTTCCAAGCATTATTGCATAAAAAATCTGACGTGTCTAGTACCATACTCCTCTCTCAACGTCAAATTTGGACTCGATCATTACAACACACGTCGTTTGAAACTTTAATCTCACAATCTTATAGATATTTATTAAACACACTAAAATTCTTCAAAACTGAAAATCAAAACCAAAATAATCATATAAACTCAAAATAAATACACTAAATTGTGGATTTTATAACGGAAGTAAGAACACATTTCACACGTTACTAAAATGCTAAGTCGTCTGCCATGACTGATCCTATGCGCGTTAGCTTGTCAGAAATTAGTGATGAAATCTTGGCTACGATACATGGATAACCTAGTGAATTAAAATAAATATAACGGTTTTCTGCTTCATTTTTATTTACTACGTTGAAATTTGTTCTATCTTTAAGAAACTTGTCTTATTCAAAGAGCTAAATAAGACATTAAAAATTGAAAAGTGACGAAAGATATAATTACATAAGAGCAGCTATTTTAATTGTATAGGTATATCATAGTTTTCGATATAAGCGTTGTGATATATCAATATATTATGGAAAATTGCCACCTCTAGTCTACATATTATATATCAATTGTTTGTTTAGAATCAATTAATATATTCTGACAGTCTCACTTAACTATTACTTTAAAAAACAAAATTGTCAAATTTGTTAAGTTTTAACCTTTTGATACTGTCATAATGTCAGGTCGTATTATATTCGAGATAATTTATTTTTCATGTAGATCACCTCAAAATTTTAGAGTCGCATTATATTCAGGATTGTACTATATTCAGGCCATTACGGTAGATTTACAATTTGCCGGCATTTAAGTGAAACAGCAACTAAACTAATACGAGAGGTAATCGATTATCACCTATTTTGAATGTTGGTGTTGTGTTTAGTTGCCAAATTAGTTATTAAGGCATAGTAAGCCCCCCCAAAAAACCTGACTAGTGGTTGTAAACTGTTTATGATGGTGATCATTCATTAATCATTATTTAAAGTGGCAAATATATGAAATACAAACGCATCTCCTTAAATATTTAATGTCTCTTAGATAAAAGAATAATCCGAATAATTTTGGGGTATAGCAATATCACAAAGAGCTGACAGTATCAGTTTCTAATCCTGTGCCTAAATTGTCACTACTAAACAAACACATTGTGAATAATTGATTACCTTGAAAAGTGTACGGAAGTTCTTCTCTAGCCTGCTCCATCATTTGTTTCCTTGCCGAGAGGTCTGCTTTGATCTTCTCTCTGTCCTCGCTCGTCGACTGTTTCTCGATAACTGTCGATTCCTGATCTTTGGAGTCAGCTAGAAAAAAATTAGGTTGCCAACATTTGTGCATGACAAGTATAAGGTGCATTTTTTTATTTATTTTCTCTCATATTTATAAATACCATCTACTAGGAGTGTAGAGTTTTGAATCAATGCCAAATTTTAAATCAACTTTGCTTTGACTCCAACACCCACACTAGTATTTGCGTCTTTGAAACAGTTCGAAGGAAGAAGAAGAGAGCAAAGCTGCGCAAACATACGTGCACAACAAGTTGCATAGGAGTTAGTTGCACGGCACTGCCCATGTAATAATGGCAAGCACTTTCTGTGATCTAAGACCATTCATGATGACCCTCAGAACGTATTCCCATTTCTAGATGGACTGGTGTGTTGTTTACTATCAACTGTGGTATTTTCTGCTGCCGTGCTCCAAGATGCCGAGGTGTGTAGTGACACGCGCCTAACTCCTATGCAACTAGTTGTACACGCACGCTTGCACAGCTTTGCTCTCCTGGTACTGTATGTCAAAACTTTGAACACAGTTTAATGGTATAAGCATAGTTTTTTAATATAAGTGTATAGGTATTTTGAATTACTTGTATTCAAACAAACTATAATATGTGCAGTTTGGGCCATGAACTTCCAAACACCTGTATAATGTAAGCATAGATAAATTCAGATATCAGTACTAAACAATTATACGTGCTTTGTTTTTTTCTCTCTCTAAACCTTTACTTTTTTACTTAGGTGCACTTAGAGGAGACTTTCGTAATAAAAAAAAGTACCATGTCATCGTGACAAAAACTTAACAGGATTATTATTATTAGCACCGCGTCTTACTACCCGTTCGGGTTATACGCACTTACACTAATGTGTAATGGTAGGGTGATTGTGAGATGAAATGGAGGACCTACAGTTTAACATGAAATCCGAACCACGGCGGAGGCCTGGCATTCCCCACACTCACAAGATGTCTTGTCAGAGGTGAAGGAAGGGTTTGGTAATCAGATAAATCTGTGCCGGGACCGAGGATTGAACCCCGGCCGCCAGCACAGAAGTCCGACACCTTACCCCTAGACCGCCAGGTCACCCTCTTTACAGTACAATTACTCTAAATTTTAACAAGTATATTGCTGACCCTAGGTCAAGGACAGGCCATCTGGCCAACCAGGAGTGTTGACATTGATTCCCGGGTCAAGGTGTAGTTTATAACTCGGTAAAATTGAACACCTTTGCCTTTATCAACTCTTTTCAAATACTTACCAGGCTCATCCAACGTTTCCTCCTCGCTGTCCGAGTCCTGCTTCAAGTCGGACATGTTGTCTTCACTCTCGTCTTCGTGGGATTCTTTATCATCATCATCATCATCTGATTTGGGTTCATCGATTTTTTCTTTTACTTCTACAGGCTCTAAATTATTTGTTTCAGTTTTTTTCAAATTTACTCCTTGTGCTGAATTATTGTTATAACTTTTAGTTTTGTCATCATCGTCATCGTCATCATCATTATCATCATCATCATCACCTTCAGAGTCATCGTTCGAAGAGTCGAACTTATCTACCAATAAAATAATAGTAAATTAGTTATATATGCTAATAAAGATTCACTAATGTCAAACCAATACGTTTATTTAATAATTCTAATTTTAAAAAAAAACAAGAAAAATTTAATATCAGCAAAAATTGGCTCTAAATTATATTTATTATTTACTCTGCTCAAATAATTAATTAATAACACCTGGAAATAATCATGTATTGATTAAATTTAGAACATTTTTCCCTAGAGATTGGTCGTAACTTATATTTCTCAAATCCTAAACTGAAAACTATATTTGAATACACAATTCCTTAAAATGTACCATTTTAATTCAAGTGGAACCATTCGTGATTTAGTTTAATACAATTGTTCAAAGTTAGCTGCCATTAAAAATGCTAATTTGTTTTTTCATATTTATTAGGTCAAAAATAAGATGAACACTTTTGTTTAGTAAATCTATTATCAATACAATTTTGTCCTTTTTTGCGATCGTGTTCCTCTCTCAACTAGAAAAGTCTATAAAATTACTTTAAATAAATTGCTTACAATTATTATATCGAGTTAAGGTGTTCATAATTGTATTACTTTTTTTATATCTTTACGAATCTCGAATCTCTCAACATTATCGTGGATTTGGAGGGATTCAAGCATACCTTCTCTATTTTTATTTTATTTTAGTAATTTACATTTGTGAAATTAATCTAAGGTGGAATGATTAAAAAAAATACAATTTCAGGTTTGATTAATAATTAAGAAACACCTTGTGAATGGATTTGGCATACTTCAGATACATTAAGTATGCAGCGGAAACAAAACATGGACATTGAATGTGAGAAACTAGGAAAGTGAAGGCCATAGGAATGAAGTTTGTGAGGAGCATGTTAGCTGTCACGAGGATAAAAAGGATTAGGATTGGAGTTATCTGGGGAAGAGCTGTGGTACAGGGAGTACATGAGATAGTAGAGGAAGCAAGACTGAGATGGTATGGGCATGTAATGAGGATGTTGGAGTACATGAGATAGTAGCAAGACTGAGATGGTATGGACATGTAATGAGGATGTTGGAGTACATGAGATAGTAGAGGAAGTAAGACTGAGATGGTATGGACATATGAGGATGTTGGAGTACATGAGATAGTAGAGGAAGCAAGGCTGAGGTGGTATAGTCATGTAATGAGGATGTTGGAGTACATGAGATAGTACACTTTTACCTTTAATTTCCTCTTTATCGGCCGACTTTTGACTTTCAGTCAAGGAAACTGGTCCAATGAGTTCCCCTTCCTCGTTATATGCCAAAGTAACCTCAGGGTCACTGTCTATTTCGAACCTGTACAAATGTTGGAAAAATTATAGAATGAAAGGAGCTTTTTTTTATAACCATATTTGTCTTAATACAAGACGAGGACTCTAAGTAAAGTTGTTAATAGTAGCTAGGGTACTAATGATGGCTGGGCTTTTCATGGCCCTCACACTACGAAGTTTTCCTAGCACCTCCCTTCCTATTATTCACTTCCCCCGACTTCATCTGTGGGTCGAGCTTTTGGAGTAGTTCCCGCACTTTACTTCGTAGAGGAGTCATGTCGCTCGATTTATTTTGTAGCTGAAGCTTCAAAAGTAGACAAGTAGATAACAGAGAATGTTCAAGTGAGAGGAGAACAATGGAAGGAGGAATTAAAGGAGGAAGAATGGTAAAAGGATAGAGGAAGATGGGAGGATATTACTAAACTGACCCGGCTACAAGCGGGAAATGGTTTATGATGTTGAGTAATTGAGGAAAATTGCCATCTCTACTCTTACCAAGAAACTAGAATACTTTTTTTTAATTACTATTATCTTTTTACTAAGAGGATGGAAAAGGTAAAGGAGTCCAATGAAAATGATGGAAATGAAATAGGGAAAATACTACAAGGGAGACCAAGAAAGATATGGGAGGAGCAGATAGCAGCAAGTGTGCGAACGAGAGGAGAAGAATGGACTAGAGAAGAGAGGAACAAAGAAAGAGAAAGGCATTTTACTAAACTGATCCGACCACAAACTGGAAACAATTTATGGAGACTAATATAATTATGTTTAGCACCAAAGTTTCAAAGGGATAGGAATGTGGGGAATGGTTTATAAGTGTAGCCGCAATAGCGTGGAGAGAGCAGAGGAAAACCAGTGATAAAAGGCATGTAGAAAACCTTTACTAGTACACCTCCCCATCACTGACAATCTACTCTACTGTGAGCCTAACACCTGAAACAATATGACCAACAATACTCTGTGCTATGTTTCACTACTGTTTGATCAGTTTTTTTTAGCATCGCATCTTACTACCCGTTCGGGTTGTACACTTAAGTAATAATTACGCTAATGGGTTAGGAATTTGGAAAAGTTGAATTTAGAGCAAGTAAGCTCACATTTGCGTGGAGGTATAGTGGGAAACCACCCTCAGTTCACCTGACCAAGATTCGAACCTCGAGCATTTCATCCTCGGCAGTCTAGCTCAACACGTGCGTTTGCTAACTACGCCACCGAGGCGGGGATTTGATAAGTTTTGATGCCCCGGTAAAAAGGTTTTGACATCAAAAGTTGTAAAATTCAAACCGCACCCATCATCTAAATCATCAGCACTCCGATGTTTGTTGGTTGACGTTGTCACAGGGGTTTCATCAGTGAACCCTTTCATCCTGTCCTGACGCTCCGCTTCCAACTTTTCCAGGCGCTCTTTCTCCTCTTTGGCGATCTCGTCCCCCGTCTTCAAACGATCCGATGGCTGCGAATAAGATGTGTTTTTAGGCCGTGTTTTATTTGTTCAAGTTATAGGCTTGTGTACTGGTCACGCTAATGTGCTAGGGATGGGGAAGGTTGAATTTAAAGCAAGTGTACCTGTATTTAATATTATTATTACTATTAGCACCGCGTCTTACTACCCGTTCGGGTTATACGCACTTACGCTAATGTGTAATGGTAGGGTGATTGTGAGATGGAATGGAGGACCTACAGTTTAACATGGAATCCGAACCACGGTGGAGGAATGGCTTTCCCCACATTCACAAGATGTCTTGTCAGAGGTGAAGGAAGGGTTTGGTAATCAGATAAATCTGTGCCGGGACCGAGGATTGAACCCCAGCCGCCAGCACAGAAGTCTGACACCTTACCCCTAGACCGCCAGGTCACCTGTATTTAATAGAGGGAGAGTGGAAAACCATTTGGGGTGAAAAAACAAACCTTATTACACCCGACCAAGATAGAATCCCGATCTCATCGTCTACGGCAGTCTAGTCTGTCACGAGAACAGTTCCTTAGAAAATTCAGCCACTGAAGCGGGTTGTGGTTACATAATATACAGGTAGGCCCTTATAACTACTAAGAGATAATCTTAATACGGATCCGTCGGAATCAAAACTATTTCTCACCTTTCCCCTGGCTTCAAACTTCAATTCCCTCATCACCGTGTCATAAGGGTCGGGTTTGAAGCTCTCCTGAGTGTCTTTCGAACTTTTCTTGGAGGCGGAAACAATCGGTAACAGATCTTTCCAGTCGGTGTCTAGCTTCTCCGTGAGGTCCAGAGTCTGTTCGCGAGCTCGCTGCTTCTCCACTTTGCGCTTCTTTGACTCGGCAATCAACTGCTCGATGAGGTTCTTACGGCTGATCGCTCCGTCGTCTGAAGTTTTCTTTAACATACCTCCTCCGAAATGGGCATCGCCAACAAACCGAGCTGAAAACAGTTAATATAAAAAAACATAACAACAGTGAGAGGAATGTATATCCTGATTGGTAGACACAGCTTTTCAAAATTACTGCTTTTATTTATGTATGGTACACGGTAGAGTCTCGAAAACTCGACCTAACGTGGACTGAGATGGTGTCGAGTCATTTAAATGTAGAGTTTTACGAATTAACTCGCGTAAGATGCATGTTTACTAAACAAGGATGAATCATGGCACAGTATTGAATATTATAAGTAGAGCTGTATTGTACTGTTGTTTTGTACGGTACATTAACAATGATATACATACAATACAATATATAACATGTTAATATAATGGTGTACATACAGAAATACAGTACAGTACTGTACATATAATATTGCATTGATTCGAATAACACATTACTGAATTGGAAAACTAACAAACGCAGCACCCCAGAACGATTGTTCCATTCGAGTTACACAAACAAACTGAGAGGTTATAAAGTTGAATGACCTTGGATTGTGATGACTGGCGCCAACAACTGTGTGCATGTACATGTGTTGAGTTACAAGGAATGTCGAGTTATCGACTGTCAAGTTTCCAAGACTCTAATGTAGTTGAAAATAATCATGGGGAAAGTACATAATAACTTTTTTTTATCATGTTATAGTGGATACATTATATTTTATAATTAATACACACAATAGTACACCAATTTCATAAATAATGAAATAATTTTTTTTATCACTGTGTCTTATTTCCTGTTCAGGATAGATACAAATATATAATTACTCTAATGGCGTAGGTACGAGGAAGGAAGCCTTTTAGGGGTAATCTACCTGCATTTTTGAGTAAAGAGTGTGGTAAACAATTTAGGAAAAAACATCTTGAGTAGACCCTATCGGGATACGAAACTCGATCTCTTCGCCATTAGAAGGCCAGTCTAACACGAGAATGATGCCTTAGACCATTCGGCCACTAAGCGGTAAAAGGCCTGGCAAGTTTTGTTTTAATTTTAGAATAGTCTCTTTTTCCATCGTTATTAATTTTGTTATTATGGTAATGCAATTTAAATATTCACTACTATACGACAAAGAAAAAGGGTCAGTGACTGCCCCCTCTTTGTGTATGTGCCCCAAAACAACTTTCCAACAAATTATGATCTGATTAGATAATTTTACCATCGAGCTTTCCACTTTCCTCAATGTCTTCTTCTTCATCACTACGAGGGTCATCAAAATTTTCTATTTCGTTAAGACTTTGTCCGTGATGGGTCAGTATTTCTTCATCGGCCATGTTGAAAACAGATTTCTGTGGGATCAAAATCAGGATAAAGAGTTTTGTGTATTACTCATCAAGTTATAGAAAGATCTCAGATTTTAATGAAAACAATTGGTAAAACAATTTTTTAAATTACCTTTTTATGTGATTTCATTCTTTCAGCTGTGAAACGCGCCATAATCCTATCTTCTGGTGTCATGGCATGATTTTTTTCACCGATACGCATATCTAGAAATTTATTTGATTTGCCTTTCACTCGATATTCTTGCAATAATGTCGCTTTCCTCTGAAAAACAATAAAAAAACAACAACATAATTTTCAAATACAACTTGAAAGAAAGCTACAAGATCATTTTCCCCGATGCTTACCCTTCCAACCTCCGAACTAGCCCTGTCTAAGGAGTGCTGATCCTCCAGTCTTTAGTCCTGATCCTTGACTTCTTAGTCCTTAGTACTTTGTATAAATTGACTCAAATTTAACATTTTTAGGAATGCTAAGTACTACCAAACGTAGCAAAGTAAATATGTGTGCATGCATCAAAATGAAAGCACCAATGGCAGTGAAAAGATACGTTGCTATGGAAACTAATATAAAATCAAATTGTGTTTATATGCAAACAGCTATTTTAGAAATATTTTTCTGAAAATTAAAAAAAAAACCCAGGGAGAGCAGCATCACGGAAAGTTTTTTGAATAATACCAATTTCTCAGAAGAGTGGTGAAGTCTTTGGTAGGTTAAATTACCTATTAATATTATACTAAAATAACCTCTGGTTCACATAATCACGACTGCTTCTACCTTGCTCTAGACAATTTTCATTTGAAATTTAATTGGGCATAGGCCTAATTTACGGCTTTCTCAAAGATTGGCATGGTCATGTTATTAGGGATACGGTTTGTGTGGATGCAATGTCTAAGGTATTTATAAGGACCATTAAGTAATTAAGGACTATACGGATTTTGAGCTTAGTGACTCTGTAGACGGGGTTTAAGACTTTTACAGATGAGTTAGTGCTCTCTTACAGCATGCTCCAAAACAAGTTGATTTTTATAAATTCAATCTAGTCACTTTCAGAATGTTATAAAAATGTCAATCATATCAAATACTTTACTAAAGTTTTATAAATAAAAAACATATTGACCTTTTTAATTGCTTTGGAGCGTGCAACTCCTGGTAGCCCCTTATCACTTTTGGATTTTCGTCCGAGAATATTAAACTTTTGTTTGTTAACATGGACTTCAAATGGGTTTAAAATTTTACTTTTATTAGTGGGATTGATTCTGTTAACTTTATCGGATATCTTCTTTTTCTTTGCCATGATGTCGTTTGTTTGTTTGAAACTAATTTAAGGTTATATTATAAAGAGAAGAGAAGATTGAAGTATTCCACAAGTACAGTGGCATTTTAAACGTAAACAAGGTATTTTCAGTTTAGCCAACATAAACGAAAACATTGCACTAGAATTCAAATAGTTCAAAATATGAGCAATAATATAACACAGATAAAATGAGACTGGCAGCAATGTTCATTTAAATGCTTGCAGACGAACTTTCAAAATAATCAATAATTTCACAGACAGTTACAGCCTACAAGTCGTACAGAACATTCGAGATAATAAACAGAGTGGAAATCGAGTACATATAGTGGATAATATCGCTCGAGAATCTAGCTCTGCTTTCAAGATCAACTTGTCTAGTGGAATACAATTATTGTACTTAGCGGTAATAATTATATTGTGAAATAGGCTACTAACTTTACAAAATACTAATATTACGTAAAGAACATATTGCGTAACACTGTAATTTGTAGGCAACAATGGTTATCGCTTATCAGAAACAAATACTGATTTTTTTTACTTGGTGAAATCATCTCTTCAAAAATTTAAATAATTTTATTTTAGTGTCTATGAATTTGCTAAAATAATATTGTATTATTTTTTCCAGCATAATTATCTAGGCCTATTACCAATCAACTCAAATCATGTATTCAGACCCAGAAGGCCTGCTCCCAGGAAATATGGATAATTTCCAATTCTCTGAAAAGTCCGTTCGTAATGGATTTATAAGGTGAGTTTTATTTTGAATAGTAATAACAGCACCGCGTCTAACTACCTGTTCGCTCTGTACACCCGTGCACTAGTTACACTAATGTGTTTTTGGGATTATGAAGATTTGATTTTAAAGGAAGTGAACCCGCATTTGCGTGGAGGGAGAGTGGAAAACCACGTAGGAAAAACTATCCTAAGTACACCTGACTGGGTCTGAACCTCTATCTCCCTGTTTTTTATGGTCTAGTCTATTACAAAGTAGCGCCTTAAACCATGCGGCCATCAAAGTGAGCTATTTTGAATATTAAAACATTGACGAGAATTTTTTTAAATATCTCTCACCACTTTTAACTCTTACTTGGGTAAAAGGCACGTCACAGCTCGATTCTAGACACTTTTCGTTCTGGTAGTAAATGAACTATTTTTTTAATTAATACACATCCAGAATAATTTCTTCCCAATTGTAAACAAATGAATAGTTAAAAAATTTATTATAATTTTAAAACTAAAACAACCTAATCTTATTTGCATAAACAGATAAAAATTTTGATCAGGTTGGAATGGGTAATATTGCTAAAATTGAACAAATGATTTTTAATAGGTATATTTTTTTTAATGAGAAGGAATAGAATAGAACTCTGTATAAAAATAAATTTGGCGCCATTTGACATTTACATTCATTTAAATATTTGAACGCTTTTATGTGATTTAGGTGGGTTTTATTTTAACTGTACAGTTACCCGCCTCGGTGGCGTAGTTGGCTAACACGCTTGTGTTGAGCTCGAGCCCTGAGGACGGGGAGATCGAGGTTCAAATCTCGGTCGAGTGAACTGTGGTGGTTTTTCCTAAATGGTTTTCCACTCTCCCTCCACGCAAATGCGGGTTCACTACCTCTAATACAACCTTCCTAATTCCTAATCCATTATAGTAATTAGTACTTAAAGCGTATAACCCGAACGGGTAGTAAGACGCAGTGCTAAATATTATTATTAACTGTAAAGTTAAATAATTATATTTTTTACCTTATTTTGTTATTAATGGAATTTGCAAATCCCTATTGTGTTTATTGGTGACAAAAAATAATAAAATATAAATTACCAATAAAAAGTTTTCAGCAATTATGCCTTTTTTAAGCTCTCTGCCCGATTTGATCTGTAAATATTTGTTTAGGGAATTTATCTAGGTATAGTTGGCATTACCGGTCATCAGTGGGTGTAATAATCATACCTGAACTTTACTTTGGCCTCTAAATTGCGTGTCTCCATGCAGGAAGGTTTATTCCATACTGATGGTTCAACTGCTGATTACACTGAGCTTCATAACACTCCTCTGCTACCACGAGCCGACCAAGGACTACATATACAGCCACCAGGAGGTGTGGTGGATAGCGTTTGTCCTCATGATGGTCACCATCATCGCAATGGCCTGCTGCCCCAGTGTGAGACGAAACTCTCCCATGAACTTCATCTTCCTGTTGATCTTCACTCTGGCCGAGGCGTTCTTGCTCGGGGCGACAGCGTCCACGTACAACAGTGACGCGGTGAGCTCTAATAACCTATGAGTGGGCGCACTGGAGCCCTTAAGGGTTTATATATATATATATTTTTTGGTTTAATTTGAGAGGTCCTACATGCATTGATTTGATTTCTCTCTAGTATTGTTTCACAAGACCTTTCAAATCTCTTTCGCGTGTTTCCAGATTCTGATTAGTGTGTCCCTGGGGCTGTCCGTAAACTATATTATGCATATTTAGT
>CABFVX010000563.1:67660-79740 GCA_902151425.1 Timema shepardi
TTACTACCCGTTCGGGTTATACGCTTTAAGTACTAATTACTCTAATGGATTAGGAATTGGGAAGGTTGAATTAGAGGAAGTGAACCCGCATTTGCGTGGAGGGAGAGTGGAAAACCATTTAGGAAAAACCACCCCCAGTTCACCCGACCGAGATTCGAACCTCGATCTCCCCGTCCTCAGCAGTCGAGCTCAACACGACAAGCGCGTTAGCCAACTACGCCACCGAGGCGGGTCTCTACAGTTAAAAATACTATTTAAATAGGGGGGTGAGAGGGGAGGGTTGTGTAATATTGTGATCTAATATTAGAAGAGAGGCTCACAAAATCGTGACTGGGGAGAGGGTGGAAAAAAACTAAATTAGTGTGACACAATTTATGGATAGCTCCCTCCTCGACCTCTGGCTCTTTGTAGACACTTGTAAACAATCTACAAACCTCCTAAACCCCAGTTTGTATATTTGCAGGTACTGATGGCGGTGGGTCTGACGGCCGCGGTGTCTCTCGGTCTCACGCTGTTTGTAGCTAGACATTTGTAAACAACTAAAACCTCCTGAACCCCAGTTTGTATATTTGCAGGTGCTGATGGCGGTGGGTCTGACGGCCGCGGTGTCTCTCGGTCTCACGCTGTTTGTAGCTAGACATTTGTAAACAACTACAAACCTCCTGAACCCCAGTTTGTATATTTGCAGGTGTTGATGGCGGTGGGTCTGACGGCCGCGGTGTCTCTCGGTCTCACGCTGTTTGTAGCTAGACATTTGTAAACAACTACAAATCTCCTGAACCCCAGTTTGTATATTTGCAGGTGCTGATGGCGGTGGGTCTGACGGCTGCGGTGTCTCTAGGTCTCACGCTGTTTGCTTTCCAAACCAAATGGGACTTCACCATGATGGGAGGGGCGCTGTTGGTGGGTCTCATCATACTAACCATCTTCAGTTTCGTGGTGATATTTGTCCCGGGTAAAACCATCGTCCTCGTGTTTGCGTCCGTGGGGGCGTTCTTCTTCTGCCTGCACCTGGTGTACGACACTCAGCTGATGATTGGCGGCTCCCACAAGTACTCTATCTCTCCCGAGGAGTATATCTTTGCTTCTCTGAACCTCTATCTTGATATAATCAACATTCTAACAAATCTACTTATCATTCTAAGGATAATACAAGATTAGAGAGATTCATATGTCCATTATAATTATTTGTAGCTTTCTTAAATTAAACATTGAAAAGAAGATAAAATGGCATTGCTTCAAGAAGGTGACTGATATACCCTGAACATTTCATAATTATTTGTTTTGTTTTTAATTCATAATAAATAAAATGATGGAATAGTAGGAAATAATATAGCACAAATAAAAGGAAAATAATAGACAAATTGAAGTGGAAGCACTAACACATATGTACACACACTTCAATATGTCGATGCTATAATAATATAATATTAGCAAGGAAATATTGAAGTGTGTGTAGATATGTGTTAATGCTTCCACTTCAATTTGTGTCTATTATTTTCCTACTATTCCATCATTTTATTTATTACAAATTGTTCTTTGCTCAATGCACTTTATTTCATACATTTTGTTTTTAATTGTAAACTTGGAGGCCTACAGTTTTTTTTACTAAGTGTGTAGGCCTCGCCCTTCTATCCATTTTTCAATGTTTAATTTAAAATAGCCGCTTGGCGCCATTTTTTTTCTTTATTTGTAGCTTTAGTTTTCATAACTGTCATATAAGATGTTAACGTTATACAGGGTGTCTACTAGGGATGTGCGCGAAATAATTTTTCAATTTAAGACGAGGACATGAAAAATTATCGAGACGCGAGAGCGCGATGAGAAAACCGCCTTTGAAAGTACAAACTATGTTTTAATAAAGTACATAATTTATAGATTTCATTTTGACATTAGGGTTGGCGCTTTATTTGTATTATCTTTAAGCCAGTGTGAACCTTCTAAATTTCAAATCTCAATAAATTTTAGATTTGGGTTGGATGGGTTTAGCTCAAAATTTGAATCTAAATTTCATATTTACTTAACAAATGAACATAATCAGACCAGAAACCAGTAGTTTGGTAGGGTGATTAGAGAAATTAACTCGAGTTTCAGGTGGTATAGCACTGATGCGGGGGCGATTTGTTTATGACAGAATATCTTGTAATATGCTTAGAAAACTGGTGTGACCTTTATTTGATTTTTTCACTTTTTGAGATAAGTACTATTTATTAAATTATTTTTTTCAAAAAAGCCCAAAATGTTTTTTGATTCAGATCTGAATCTATATTTAATTAAAATATTTGATCCAATTTTTGTATGCATTATATTTGACTAGAATTAGATTTGATAAAATAAATTTAACATGAGATTTGATTCTAAAGTTAACCAAAATACTCCCCCGCCCCCACACCTCCCCCCACCTCGTCTGATTGAATCTACAAATCATGAAATAAGATTTTGATCATGAAATTAATTAAAAATTAATGAAATTAGCTTTAATATCCTAAATTATTGCGAGGAAAGTTTTTTTTTTTTCAAGCACTGCGTCTTAGTACTTGTTTGGTTTGTGTACTAATTACGCAAATTGGTTAGGGATGAGGAGGGTTGTATTTAAAGGAAGTGTATTTGCATTTGCATGGAGAGAGAATGGAACACCATGCTCGGTACACCCATCATCAACAGCCCAGTTTATATGCAAAACCTCTCTAGACCATGACCCGCCTCGATTGTGTAGTTGGCTAACACGCTTGTCGTGCTGAGCTGGACTGCTGAGGACGGGGAGATCGAGGTTCGAATCTCGATCGGGTGAACTGGGAGTGGTTTTTACTAAATGGTTTTCCACTCTCCCTACACACAAATGCAGGTTCACTTCCTCTAATTCAACCTCCCCAATTCCTAATCCATTAGAGTAATTAGTACTTAAAGCGTATAACCCGAACGGGTAGTAAGACGCGATGCTAAATATTATTATTATTCTTTAGACCATGCGGCCAAGTGGGTTTTGCGAGTCAAGTTCATTGTGCTTGTAAGAATAGTATTGTTTTTTTTCCATGCTTTATTCAAAACTATCTTAAATTAAGACGACATTAAATAAATTAAGTAATAAACTAATAATTGAAAGGAGGATAGAAGGGCAAGACCTACACATTCACCAGAAAACTGTGGGGCTCAAAGTTCACAATCAAAACACATGATTATGTAATATTCAGGGTATATCAGTTTCCTTCTTCGGTTGAAGAGAGTGAAACACAGACTGGACTATTCACTACGGCAACATGTCTAGAGGTAGGTCATGGTCACTTAGATACTGATAATGCCTGTGAATCAAGAAATCGCCAACAACAGTATCTAAGTGACCATGACCTACCTCTAGCCATGTCGCCTTAGTGAATAGTCCAGTCTGTGTTTTATTCTCTTCTACTGAAAAGAGGAACTTATGTACCTCAAAAATTAAGTAATAATGTGTTTTGTTTTAATTGTGTACTTTAAGGCCTACAATTTTCTGGTGAATGTGTAGGCCTTACCCCGTCTATACTCCTTTCAATGATTAGTTTAATACAGCTGTTGGGCACCATTTTCCCTTTGAAATTAGTATTAAAGACTGCAAGAAGTGACGCTTATAGTAGTGTTAAGGCTGTGTATAGGCTTACTCTGCTTTTATGTCATTAGAAAGTCTTGAAATCTTGCTTACATGATTTGGTAGACACCCTGTTATAATATGTATAAAAGTGTTGTTTATATAAACAAATTAATACTAGGGTTGTGGGAGAAGGCATTTTTGAGATTTCTAATTCGAGTTTGTATGAAAAAATAGAGGAGCTTTGAGTGTAAGTAATATGTACTGAAAATAAATCAAGATGTATTTATATAATAGATCTAGGCATAAACCACAAACACAAATATATATATATTAAATAGTAATTGTTGGGGAAAAAATCTATGATAATACAAATTTGAATTTTTGACTAAATTTAATATATGTAAATTTTAAAAATGATACCTGCACACGGGAATAGAACCTGGGACTTTTGGCTTAGCGCACCGACGCTCCACCATTTGGCTAGTCAGGATTTTGAGCACTCGCACAACCCTGGTTAATTACACGTTTGGACCATTTAAAACAATAACAGTGCTAGTTAGAAACAAGCTAGTTGGATATTGCTACCTCGTTGTTAGTAGGTGTCGGGTTAGGTCAATATACACCCATATAGTTTATAATAATGAGCAATGAGTAGAATACATAAAAAAAAAACACTTAATGGCATGTTGGGCTGTACAACCTCACTCAAGAATAACTCCTGTTTTTATTTTAGGCTCTATATCCATTGGTTTCCCTTAAGGTGTGTTCTCACGGGGTCATCTCTACAATCAACCGTGTATTTGTCTGAATTTATTGACCGGTCGAAGCCGTCTGCTACTTTGGACATTCCCACTATTAGCTTTCTCAGCTGCGGTTCCAGTTTCTCATGACAAACTCAACTCGAACCTGATCCAAGCTCACATGACTGCACACAACTGAAGGAGTTCTAGGTTTTCCGCCGCGCTGGAAAATATACAACCGCTCTGGGTAGAAGTCATGAATGATC
This sequence comes from Timema shepardi, assembly GCA_902151425.1. Taxonomy (NCBI): domain Eukaryota; kingdom Metazoa; phylum Arthropoda; class Insecta; order Phasmatodea; family Timematidae; genus Timema; species Timema shepardi. The sequence goes on from CABFVX010000563.1 coordinate 72,229, forward strand.
AATGGCTTCTTTAACAATAGTTTTTACTGGGTGTACCGTCTACTTCACACCTTGTTGTCTGATTGGAAGGTGTGCCGCTAGACGGCACCTGGCTCGCGGTGAGGAGAGTTGGGGTGGTGGAGAAACGAGGCAATGACTGTACTGTGCAGAGTGTTAAGATATTATGACAGATAAGTGGATTCGAGTGTACCTGTCTATATTAGGTTAAAATAAATCATCGGTGAATGACGGAGCTTGCTTTTTTTTTTGTTATTATTTCCGAGTGAAACGTTACCCAGTCATGTAAAAATAAGGAATAGGGCGCCGCGTTTGGCAGTGACGCGTTGGTACTCGTGATATCAGGGGAAAATGTACCCGGTGGTAGTAAAAGGGTACATCACTGATGTGTTCGTAAGTCAAACATTTGACATTGTGGGAACCCACCCCTAGGTATTATAATTAATACTTTAGTTCTCAAAAGATGAACTTGTTCCGTTATAAGTGATCTATTTTTCCCCTCAGTTTATTTACTGGGTTCGGAGTTTCATTTGAGGCTGGTCGAAGGGCTCTCTGTTTATTTCAAATAAATGTACAGTCCTACAGCTAGAAAGATAATTAGATCTAATTTTTACATATTAATATGTAAAGTTATGTGGTCTGCAGCTGTCACTTTGTGATATATATTGTAGATACAAATAAAAATAATAATAATAATATTGCACAATGTTAGTAAATTTGATTGCTTAAATAAATGTTTATCTTTTCTAAAAGGTAATTCCAATGAAAATTTGACTACTAGGTTCATCTTTCAACAAAATGTTGACTGCCTTCTAGAGATGGATTGAATTCACTTTTTCTTGAATTTGAATTCGAACCTTCATTTAATTTTTCCTTTGCATCTACAATTTTAATCGGAATCTTGGTAAAGATGTAAAAGATAAGTTTATAACTTAACCGAATTGTCATGATTGTTTTTCTTCAGTTATGATTTTCTTCACATCAATTGCTCAATCAATATTTTAGGATCTGTTGAGTTTGCACTTTAACGATGTTGATCTAAGCCATTAATAAGTATCGTAATAATGCAAAAAAAAAAATGTCAGAATCTTGAATGTGACATTTTTTTCAAAGCCTTGAATCTCAAGTGTTACACCGCTAAAATAATATGATAGAATATTTTCTACATTTCTCTTGGGAGATTAGCTTTTAAAAAAATGTTTTTGAATGTGAGAAATTAGTTTTTTTTTTTTTTACAAATGGAAAAGGCATTTGACCTTTATTCAATTTTAACATTTTAATATTGCGTGTTACCCACAATATAGGAGTATACCATTACTTACTTCATGTATATGTTATTTTATTTGTTGAATGTTTTATCGTCCTTTTAAGATTTGATTTGTACTTAAAGAAATTAAAAATATGTTTTTCCACAAGGGCACACAACTTGAAATAATGTTCTCGAAACATAATCTCCTTCGTTAAGAATCTCCCAGAACATTGGAAACTTTTTGTTTTTAAATAATCCTCTCGAGTTATTAAGATATAAGGATAATTTGTTATCCAACTACTGTGTAGTAAATTTATGACTGAAGCTGTACATTGGAAGACTGAGTAAATAATTATACTTTTTTATTTCTTAGGAACTAGGTATTATCTTAATGTATCATGTATTTGGCTTACGAGTGTATATTTCCATTGTGACCTTTTTATCGGCAAATTTAGTTTGCTATTTAGTGTTTATAATTTAATAACTTGTCAATCTGTGTATTTTTTATATGAATAACTAGATAACTTATAAAAAGTCAAAACTAGTTCTCTTCTAAAACATTCAAACAAAAACAAATCTGTATAGTTGAACAATCGTTGTTTGTGTATATTTTTGATTAAATTTTTACAAGCCAAATGGCTTTATAGCTGCTCTCTTGAGCTGTGAGATTAATGTTTCAAATATTCCATAAAGGCCAAAACTACTATTTTTATGTATAATCGATAGTTCATTGTCATAGTTTTATCCAAAACACTATTTATTATAAATTGTAGGGTGTACGAAGTAAACATTTTCAATTCTAAGCTGAGTAAAAACTTTAATATCTGAAGAAATAAATTAGTGTTTGTAAATAACATAATTTATTCCATAACTATATAAGACTTTAAGTATTAAATATAATTTACAAAATGCTCTATTTTAAACATGGTAAAAACATTTTGTTCTAAGTTGATAAATTAAGTTATACACAACATCTAATTTAAATATTTTAGATCTCTTTCTCGTGAACATAAATTATTGCTGTATTTAACAGAAAAAAAACGACTAACGTTATTTTAATTTTAATTCAATTGATGAAGCTTTATAAATTTACAAATCTGTAAGCTTACTTTTGAATCAAAATCGAAGCGGACAAATATTTTAAACAAATGCAAAGTTTTCAAATTTTCGAAGCTTCGTACACCTGTTGATAAATTGTATTACTAGAGGTGTATTGATGTCAATATGAAAACAATATCTATACATAACTAAATTGAATACAATTAACTGATATAATATGTTATTAATATAAATCAAGTTTTAAAAGAGGACAGCGTATAGCAATCTTTGGTCAGGATTGAAAAAAAAAACTATTTTATTATTTAGAGATTCTATCATAATTTGAATCCTTGTAAACTACAGTCTGATTTTCTTAAGAAACCCATTATTTGAAAACTGGAAATTCATTTTGCCACAGGCGCAGAAATAAAAATATTACAGTTGTATTATGTTATTAGTTTGTTATGAATTACTGTGTAATTTATCTTTACATTACTAACCAAACAAACAATTATTGTAAGGTTTTGAGATTTAAAAACAAATTAATCACTCAAACTTATTTCTAGAGTGTCACACTTTATCGACTTTCAGTGAATATTGTTCAGATCCCACCATTGCGTGAAAAGTTGGTTAAGTGGATGTTAAGTATAGTTAGTATTAGATAGTTAATCCAACTTTGATTGAGGTCAAATCTTCATGTTATACACACATATTACATTGTTAGCTAAATTTTGAATTAATATGATTTTTCTCTTTCAGATTTTTTTAAAATGTCATGTGGTAAATTACTGGTTTGGGTTTGGTTGGGCTAAGCCACTAGTAAACCGTTATAAATAGGTTTGCAAAATATTTATATTCTTAATCTGGAATTTTCTTAAATCTCAATTTTTTTAATTTTTTTTTCAATCCTTGAAGCGTTTGAGAGTTTGAATGGCCTGTCCCTAATGATTTAGTACTCCAGTATCAGTATTAAATTATGATATTCAGATAGTTATTCATTAAATAAGGCATCATACAACTTGCTGCCCTCGTTAAATGAATTATTATAAGATTCAAATTGTAATGGATTATAAATAATTTGTAGAATCTGAATGAACCGCTATCCATATATGTAATGTTTTGATTAGAAAGTTATAATGTTTCTAATTCATTTATAATCCGTGTGTTAGTTTATGTTAATAGTGTTTCAAATTACATTGCAAACTTTTATTTGCGGCCGACTGTACTTATATTTAGTGATGCTGATGCTCCTGAGTCACAATCTTTGTAAAAAAAATTACTAACCCAAACTAACACACATTTTTCAAAATTATCTTAACTGTAAAATTGTAATGGTACTACTGTCTTTTATGTTTTGTGTATTTTGTTATAAAAAAAGTTTGGTTTTGATTGAATAACTTTATTTCATGATAAATATTCATAATGCTTGTTATTCTTTTAAACTTTAAACTAATGTAAAATCTCAATTTCTGTAAATCCGTATTGCTAAAAGTGAGCTCTAGCTCATTGGATCATGTAATTAATTATATAAAAAAATAAAAAATAAAATAGGAATAGCAACTAAGTGTGGATATGTTTTGTTACGAGTTCATCGATATCCATGCGTTCTGTTAAATGTTAAGTGTTGAATTATTGGTTTGGAGTTAAGGTTGTTAGTTTCTACTGTAAATTGTGATGGAGCTTAACTGGCTATCAGCTGTATTAAAGCTCTAAAATATATTTAAAATTTTATTTTATTTCCCATCTTTAATTGTATATGCTCTCGAATTACAAATACACTTAAAACACAACTTTATGTGAAACTAAATGTAATCTAATAAATACATTATATCAAACTTCAACAGGTGTTCCATCTTTTATCGCATAATACTTATAACTTGATGAGAATTGTTTCGATTGCTCAGTTTTATGCCAGATTGCTCAGTTTTATGTTTTATCTTGCCAGCTCAAGTTTCTTTATTTAACTCCTTAATTAGGTGTCTTTAACTATTTGGTCTCCCACTTTATTTTTTCTCTTCTGTGTTGAAACTATTAGTACACATTTTTCTGCATTCACAATCTGGACCAGTCTTATTTTATTTTTTTTACACCTTTGTAACAAACTTCTCGACTTTGTTTCCTGCTAGTTTCATTTCATCTCACATTTTTTTTTTAAAGCTCAAACACCACAAACATCTGTTCAAGAAGACTAATTAGTAGGCCTATATTCTTAAGGACACCGGTCCACATCTTTTAGAAGTTAGATAACCTACGTCAGTGCACTCTGTGGGTGGAGAAAACAACCATCTGTTCACCTCTACTGACAAGAAGAGAAACATTCCTAGACTTTTTCTTTTACACCTCAATCAAATATAGCAGAGCTTGGAAAACATTTCCCCATTTCTGATGCATGTAAGCTTCTTCAGGCCATATTGATGCAGTTTTGGGTATGGTACAAAATGGCTATCTCATTTAGAATCGCGAAATTGGGGAATCTTTTACTATCTCATTTCATCCATTCATTTAGTGTATTTGTGAGTAAATAAGTTAAGTTTAATCTCTCTTATTTAATCAATTATTGCTTGGTTACCCTAGAAACAATAGAACCAAATCATCAGATCAAGATGCCACCAAAAGGTAAATGTTTTAACAAAGATTGGGGTTAACTTATTTTAACATAATTCTGCACCGATAGCATTTGTTATGTTTTGATGATCGAGGCTAAAATGAGACGTATTTAATAGTTTGATTTTTGACTGGTTTAGTTTACAATAAATCTTGAATCAAAGAAATGAAAATGAAATACTTCACAAATGCACTATCAATACTCTTTCAGGTTATGTGTTTTAAACCTAATTTTGAACATTCTGCAATACTCAATTCAACAGTTGATGAGTAATATAATTATACAATTTGTATTTTAAAATTTGACTGTCGTATACAAATACAACTTTTGTTTTTAGGCACTATGTTGTGCTTTGGTCACAGACAAGGGTATACCAGATTCTCAGCCATACAGAAGTTTCACTGCGCTCCTTGAGACAGGTTGAGTTTATCAACACTAAGCTCTTTGTGAGGTAGGGTTAAGCGCAGAGGGGGTTGGGTGACTACCTGAACCTTGCTTTCTGGAAGCCGGCCGATCGACTTAAGGATATTTGTGTCTTCTCTAGTGAAACCTTGTTTAAAATTAACTTCTTTTTATTTAAATTTCTCCTTGATTGCACGCAGTGAGCCCCTTGTTGAAGGACTCAAAACTCTCGTAATGAGAACAGCCATTTTAAACTGAGGGTCTGGTATATATAAACCTTGTATGTGGCCTAGGCTGTATAAGTAAATACTGATTTGGTTACGAATAGCCTTATATGAAATCTACCAGATCTATTTTAATGTAACTATACACCAAACTCTCTCACACACACACACTCTCCCCCCCCCTCCCTCTAGTTTGTTCAAAGAAAACTGTCCTGGTGTAAGTTTGTGATAGAGCACTTTCCCCGCTACTGAATATTTCATCCTTTCCCCACTTTGGGACAATGGATCTTCCCTCCCCCTTGCCCCCTCATAGTCTGATCTTCCCCTTCCCCTTTCAAACATTCTTTATCTATAAGCATACGACATAAGCTAAGGGTCTAGGATGAGAAGTGAACTCAAGAAAATATAAGCATGGGAGAGGAAACTAAATAGTCCTTTGAGAATCGTACTAACAATAATAATAGTAAATAGTTGACACTAATCTCCATGGCTTCAGCTCTAAAAGCGAACCATACCGACCGAGCGGCCGCTGCCTGTTGTTGGAGATAACGCCAACATTCGCGGATAGAGGGTGTCGTGTGGTCAGCACAATCTCAGGTTTTTTTTTTAGGCTGAATCCGCTACTTCTTTATTCAAGTAGCTCTTCATTTGTCCTCGCAAGGCTGAGTCGACCTCGTTCCAGATACATCTGGAAGTGCCGGAGATCGAACCCAGGGTCTTTGGATCTTAAACCATGAACCACTAGGTCACAAAGTCGGTCATAAAAATAGTTTTTAATAAAGTTTGGGGTATTTGTTCAACTTATTAACAGACTGATTGTTTCTAAACACAGCTTACAAACTAACTTGATTATATAACCCCCTCCCCCTTCTCCACCCAGACGTTAATTATTAATTACTGTCCATCCGATAAATACATGTTTCAGTCATGTCGGTGATCGAACTCGATACCTTTATCTCGGAAGTCAGACGCGCCACTCACTGAGATAAGGTATCAACACTAATAATATTTAGCACCGCGTCTTACTACCCGTTCGGGTTATACGCTTTAAGTACTAATTACTCTAATAGATTAGGAATTGGGAAAAGGTCGAAATAGAGGAAGTGAACCCGCATTTGCGTGGAGGGAGAGTGGAAAACCATTTCGGAAAAACCACCCCCAGTTCACCCGGACCGAGAAACGAACCTCGATCTCCCCGTCCTCAGCAGTCGAGCTCAACACGACTAGCGCGCTAGCCAACTACGCCACCGAGGCGGGTATCAACACTAATTAAGTAGCTCCGCGTACATCAGATAAAAAAAACAACCACCAAAGTCAACTTTTGTTGTTTGTCCAGGTGACGGAGTTTGTAATAAGGCCCAGTTAAAATTCAAACGTTTTGTGGTTTTTTTTTGTTTTTTTTGTGTGGCGAATATACAGCCCAAGACTCTCTTTTTAGGACACCTCAACCATAGCATATAATATATATAGTCTAATTTTAGTAGAAAGAGTCATTTATAAAATAGACACTTTTTTGTGCTCAATATTGATAACGTTTTAAAACTCATGAACCGATTTTTATTCAAACTTGGCACAATTGTTCTTTGTACCCATGGGCGCCCCCCATAAGTGGGTAATATGGGGGGGGGGGTTAGTCTTTGTCCCTCAGTAATATTTACTCTTTTTGTTAATTTTAAATGAAAAAATAAACTTGTGTATTTGTTATTTGCTATTAGTAATTTTGAATCATCAATATCAGAGTTAACAGATACAAATTTTAAAATTTATATTTCCCCCCATTCACTTTTCAAGAGTTTTCATTTTGTTATGTTCAATAAACTTGTGAGAAATATGTTTCTTTTCAATGAGCTCACTTACAAACACATTTTTTTTTTGTTAATTTTTTTTATAAACTTTTTAGTTGGTTTTTGAAAAATTCATATATGTAGCTCATAGCTTATGTCCAGATGTTCTAAAATTCACTCCTACAAGGTTAAATTTCTGAAATTTTATCTTAG
>CABFVX010000563.1:102060-112171 GCA_902151425.1 Timema shepardi
TGTGTAGGGGAGGGGAAGAGAAGTTGGGGGAGGGAGGGGGGGCTCAGCTTTATCTCCACACCTAGGCACATCTGCCACTAGATCCCATTGTAATGAGCTCCACTACTCTTCCTGTTACATCCGACAAAGCCCGCCGACACAAAGCGATACCCTCTCATTGAACAACCGGGCAACTCACATCATTATATTGGCAACGTTCTGAAAGACTACCTTCCTACTTTGTATTATTATTATTATTATTATTATTATTATTATTATTATTAGCACCGCGTCTTACTACCCGTTCGGGTTGTACGCACTTACGCTAATGTGTAATGGTAGGGTGATTGTGAGATGAAATGGAGGACCTACAGTTTAATGTGGAATCCGAACCACGGTGGAGACCTGGCATTCCCCACATTCACAAGATGTCTTGTCAGAGGTGAAGGAAGGGTTTGGTAATCGGATAAATCTGTGCCGGGACCGAGGATTGAACCCCGGACCCCTAGCACAGAAGTCTGACACCTTACCCCCTAGACCGCCAGGTCACCTCCTTCTCCTACTTTGTAGAATATCACCGTTGTTTGTAGTATTGAGACACATATGGCAACACCGCAAGAGACCTATATTTTTCAGAAATAAAGTATCGGTGTTTTCGTGAATTATCCAGTATCAACCTAACCTAACCTAACCTAACCTAACCAGTAAGTATGAAAGATCCCGGGTTCGATTCCCGTACCAAGGTGTAATTTTTTTCAATTTAAAAAAAAAATATTATATTTATATGCCACTATAACAGTAATTAACAAATATAATAGCCTAGTTATTTAATCCTACTTAGGATTAAGTTTTAAACATTAAGCTAGGATGCAAGAAAAGGCCTGTGTTTTTGCAATTTTTTAGGCAAAACAATTTTTTTTGTCAAAATAGATAACAGTACAAACATAGTATAATTTTCTTCACCTGGTGATATCAACAGTTGTTGAATATCTGTCATGAGCATAGTAGCATTAAATGATAAATCTTTTAAATGTGTATAAATAGTTGTCATTAAATTCCAGGACACCCTTAACAGATATTCATAAAAAATTTGATGTCACCATGTGAAGAAAATTAAATTATATATTTTTTGCTGGAACGATATTTTATTTATTTATACCAAAAAGGATGTTTTGCCATAAAAACTGCAAAAAAAACCCACTGGTTTTTTCCTCGAGTTCCCTTTCTTCCCAACATAAGCTTCCAACATTTTTACTTCTCACCTCAAGTAAAATCTCACAACATTAGAATAAGTTAACTCTCAAATTGTAAGACTGGTCATGACATGAAATTTGTAGAATATAAATAGATAGATACAAACTGATTATAAATAGTCACATGACTTATAAACTAATTTAAATCTAGAACAGACGCAACATCCAACCTGGTCTTTAATTAATCTCTGGTGAATGTGTAAAACTCAGATTTCACTAATAATCATTTGTTTTGCCAATCCGGGAATCAATCCTGTCCCTATTAGCTCAGTAGACAGTTACGCTACCAACTGATCATATCCGAAAAAAATTAATACTTGAGTCCTTTTTACACTGAACAATGGAACATAAGTTGATCATTGACCAAATCTCCCCTCCCCCCATTTCCACTGATTGGGTCCGAAACTCAATTAAACCTTTGTTAATAACAACAACAAGGTTTACTTACAAGCACTTAACCTAATCCACCGGTCCTACGCATCCACTGACTAATTATCTCGTGAAGATTACGTTTTAACCCAATCCGTATTCGAACCCCGATTCTCTTACAGACTGTTTACTAACGTTTTAAGTTTAAGGATATTGTTTTTTAAAGTTGTTGTTAGGAAAGAATTTATATTATTGGAATTAATAAGCTCTTAAAGCCACTTTGGTGGTTGAATGGTCTAAGGTGTTACTCTCGCGACAAACTAAACTGCCAATGACGGGGAGATAAGGGGTTTTCAACTTTCTCTCAACGCCAATGTGGGTACACCTACTTTAAGTCCTACCTTACTCACTCCTAACTCATAATTAAAAGCGATTATCCCGAATGGAATCAGGCACTTTGTTAAAGTGGACGACTCAAACTGTTGGGACGTCGGTTCGACGTTGACTTGTAACACTGATTTTTTCTTAGCATCACGCCTTACTACTCGTTCGGACTATGAACATATGCGATAATTACATTAATGTGCTACTAATGAGAGAGGCTCAATTTAGAGGAATTATCCCCGCGTTTGTGTGGAGGTAGAGAGTGGAATTTAAAAAATAACACTTTCATTACACTCAACCGGGATTTGAACACCCAATCTGATAGTTATTGGCAGCATCTTCTATTGCGAGTGTGATACCTTAGACCATTCGACCACCAAAGCGGACTTATACACCTTAGTTCTTCATTTTATCAACCCGTGAAAAGGTACAAACTAATTTGAAATGATAAATTTTTTGTAACTCCCTGTGGAGTCAGCCCAGATAGCGATACCTTGCACCGAACGATTTTAGGCCTGAAAGTAACTAAACTATAGTCCAGTTTTCCTAAAAAATGCCCTTTTACGACAGACAAATGAGCTACTAGATCTACTTTCACGTATTTATACAACTCATGTGATATTAATCTAATATATATATAAATAAATAAATATCAATTTTTATTAAATAACAATAGCAAAATGGTGGAAAGTCCAATTTCAACTAGAATTGAGTTAGTGCTGCCATCTATTAGACAATCATGAAACCTCTCTTAATACACTATATATTATTGTTTAAAGAGGTCTTTGTCGTATTTAAATTAATTGAAAAAGTATTACTGATCCTTAATGGTATTTGAGAAATTTTATTTTCTTAGCACAGTGTCTTACTAGCCATTTGGGTGATACGTTTATGCACTAATTAGGCTAACGGTGTTAGGGATTAGGAAGGTTATATTTAGAGGAAGTGTATCCACATTTGCGTGGAGATATAGTAGAAAACCATTTAAAAAAAAAACAACTCAGTACACTTGACCAAGATTAAAACCTCTTTCTCACTGTCATCGGCAGTCTAATCTACTGCGAGAGTAGCGCTTTGGACAACGCGCCCACATAACCGGGTATTTACGATATTAAAGTCCTCCTGGGAAATATGTTTAAAGTGACTCTTCCCCCTTTTCCCCTGTAACCTTCAAGCGTTTACTTTTTTTTCCCCTAAAAGGCCCTTGTTATGGGAATTGGTGTCTACTCCCAATCTTATTCGGCAGCCGTTTGTTGGTCGTTTATTGCACCGAGACGTTCTCCCGAACGTGTGGCCGGTCGGTATCGCTATGATTGAACAGAAGCGAACACTTCCTTTCTCTCTCTAACAGTCTCTCCTTCATCCGAGGGGGGGTGGCTATCGTGGAGATCTGATAATAAATCCGCTCTTCGTGCCATGTTATGCCGAGTTGCTCCTGAAAGGCTGTGATGGAGACTTTGTTACCTTCTATCGACCCCTCGGAGGGAGAAATATTGTGATCGTCAAACAAATCGAACTCAATATTTTGATATATATCGACGTTTAATGGTTCCCCAAAACAGAAAAAAAAATCGCATTGCCTTCCCTCTGTCAAATATATGTATCCCGGACTAGAGCAGAAACTGTTTTACCGATGGTGACCTGGTGGTCTAGGGGGGTAAGGTGTCGGACTTCTATGCTGGGGGTCCGGGGCTCAATCCTCGGTCCCGGCACAGATTTATCTGATTACCAAACCCTTCCTTCACCTCTGACAAGACACCTTGTGAATGTGGGGAATGCCAGGCCTCCACCGTGGTTCGGATCCCACGTTAAACTGTAGGTCCTCCATTTCATCTCACAATCACCCTATCATTACACATTAGCGTAAGTGCGTACAACCCGAACGGGTAGTAAGACGCGGTGCTAATAATAATAATAATAATAATAATAATAATACTATTTTACCGATCAGTACGAAACTTTATCTCTAGGGTTTTTTGGAATCAGATATATAACCCTAAATTTAAGGGTATTTTACTTAAGGCCAAAAATAGAAAATCTATATTCCCCAAATCCGATTTGTACTTGTTTTCATTGTTTAACATTAAAAACAAAATGGATGCTCTCATTTTCCCATGAAAATGACTCTAAGGGTAATTACTTTACAGTATCATTATCATAGATACGAAATAACGTATCATTGTAAAGTTGTTGTCATATTTAAAAATTTTAAACTTTTATTTGAACTATGTATTTTTTCTGTAAAACCAATAGTTTCAAACCTATAAGCAAATAAACACATTTTTGTGGCCTTATTTGACAATTGAAATATGATTGTTATGCTTTTTTTTGTTTGTGGATAGATATTCCTCTTTTCTCAACGTTTATGTAAAGGTTGATAAAGGTTGTATATATTTAAGAGCCTCACAACTTTTAAATATTGAGTTATTTCGTACCTCAAAGAAGGGCGGAGATATGATCAGAAATGGAGATCTTCGTGTATGAAATGTACCCTCAAAATAGTTCTCACGAAAAAATAAGACGACCCTTTTTTATTTTTGTTGCTTAACAGTGCCTGGGTAAGAATTTTTATTAAAAAATCATTAGATCTGATTTTTAAAAAATTAGTTTTTTTTCTATTTTCACCATTAAGTAAACTACCCTTAATTTTAGGGTAAGATGTATAGTTCCAAGAAACCCTCTGAATAACTTCATAAATACCCTAGATAGCAAGTTATAGCCTGGTCAGTAAAAAGGTTTAAGCTCTAGTCCCAGTAAAAGACAGACGGACAGATAGACAGCATCGCAGAAACCACTATTTCAGCTTCAGGGGATCACGAGACGTTGACCTTTTTTTATAAAAATCCCGAGTTAGGTTTTTGTTTGATGATCACAATACTTCATCTGGGAAGTCACGATAAAGTAGAAAGAGGTTTCCTATAAATATGTTAGGTTACTCCACTCACTCACACACTCAGTCACTCAGTCACTCACTCACCCACTCACCCACTCACTCACTCACTCACTCACTCACTCACTCACTCACTCCACATTCACCCACTCACCCACTCACTCACTCACTCACTCACTCACTCCACATTCACCCATTCACCCACTCACTCAGTCACTCAGTCACTCACTCACTCACTCACTCACTCACTCACTCACTCCCAGAGCACACTACAAACTGTTTTTCATTCAGTTCCATTATAACGTCTCGCGCCAGTGAACTCGTCTCGGGATTAATTAAAACATGTTTATTTCTTGTCAGTGTTTAAAACACGACTGAGCTGGTTTGAGCCGGAGAACACTCAGCTCTTTCAAGTTGGCAAACACACTTATGTTTGCTGAACACATAATCTGATGCTCTTGAGTCTCCCCTTGTTGTGTACCCCTCGGATGTGCTGCTGACTCAAGTAGTAAAAGTTGCCTCATTAAGTGAAAGTTCTCAGTTTATCTGACAGACTTGAAAGGAATTATTGGTACTTATTACGTCCACCCCCACCGCCGGTCTTTATCGAAACGCTAGAAAGCTGACTTCAAGCTTATTGATAGCGAGGAGAGCTACGTAAGGGATGGTCAACTTAAATTTAAACACCTAATTAAAATTTACTACTTTTGCGTGAAAACTTTTTCGTTAATATTTGTTAAGAATCTCTAATACAGTTAGAGATAAACAAAACTTTTTACAAAGTTGGAAATTAGCGTGAGTTAAGGCCCGTATTTTAAACAATTTTTATGATAGAAAAAATGTTTATTTTTTTACAAAATAAATCAAATAATGTTCCAGTAAAACATAAGAGTTTAATTTTCCTCACATGGTGATATCAACAGTTGTTGAATATCTGTCACTAGCGTAGCGGAATTAGGTGAGAAACTTTTTAAAATAACAGAAAAAGTTGTCATTAAATATCAGTACACCCTTTGACTATATTTAAGAACTGTCATAATATCACCGCGGGAAGAAAATTAAACTCTTATGTATTACTGGAACAATATTTTTTTAAATTTTTAACAAAAAAATAGTAATAATTTTGATATACAAACTGCAAAAATACTACCCTTAACTCGTGTTCGCTACATCCCCACTTCAAAGTGTTGCTACCCCAAACATTCTTATAACTGATATATTTTTAAAGGGGGGGGTATACAAGGGGGTATTCAGCACCCAACGCTCATGTGGCTATAGTTATATTTTTGACCTATAGAGCATGCCGTCTTCATAGGAAAAATCAGAAACTCGAAAAAAAAAAAAAAGCCTTCCGATTAAACTTTTTAGAACTTGGCGCTGTGTGCACCTTGGAGGTAGGCAACTTATCGAGCTCCAGAACATAACGGGTGGAGTGTGGTGTACATTATGATTGGTAACATGCACCAGTGTCTGGTGAGGGAGTGGTGGGGGATGCACGTGCTGGTTGGTGTGGCGTGCTGCCTACCCCACAGGTACACACAGCGCCAACTTTCACGTTTCATAGCGCCGCAATTTGGAGTCTTCGACCCCCAAGTTCTTCACGTGGAAATACTTATCTTATCACCTCCTATGAACTGTATAGTTCTTTACCCGGAGATCTGGATAGCCCCGTTTAGATGTTTATGTAAATACATCGATATATCGCATGGTCTAATGCGCCCCTCTCGAAATAATACTCGACTGCAGATGATGGGAATACTGAGCTTATTTTTGTCTCTTTAATTGTTTCCACATTTTTTATCTTAACGCAAATGCAGGTAAACTTTCTTTAAATTCAACAGTCCTGATCCCTAACTCATTATCGTAATTAGAACCTAAGCGTATAGTCCAATGTGGCGCTAAAAATATCGATACACTTATATATATCATATATATTACTATATATCACATATATTACTATATATCATATATCTTACTATATATCACATATATTACTATATATCATATATCCCTATATCTCATATATATCATATATCACTATATCTCATATATTACTATATATCATATATCCCTATATCTCATATATATCATATATCACTATATCTCATATATATAATATATATCACTATATCTCATATATATCATATATCACTATATCTCATATATATAATATATATCACTATATCTCATATATATATATCATATATCACTATATCTCATACATATATCATATATCACTATATCTCATATATATATAATATATATCACTATATATCATATATATATATATCATTTATCACTATATCTCATACATATATCATATATCACTATATCTCATATATATTACTATATATATGATATATATTATTATATATCGATATATCGTCGCCATCGCTACCCGAATCACGTGTCGATATGACTCCTCGTGGTTGCAGGTGCTACGTGAGTGCGGCGCAGGAGCGGCTGGAGCGGCGCAGGGGCCAGGTGGAGGAGACCTGCCGTCAGCTGGAGGAGGAGGCTAAGCTCGTGGAGGAAGAGGGGAGGAAAGAGGTGGAGGCCAGGGAAGAGCGCAGACGCCAACTCCAGCGAGAGAAACTGGAATACGAGGCTAGACTGGAGCGGGCCAAGATTCTGCTGATAGACTTGGAACCTTACAGGTGCTGGGAGACCAACGTTACTCTCATGTGACCATACGCCAGGCCACGTGGAGATTTTGACCGAAGGTGTCAGCTTTGACACCTGTGGCCCACGTGGTTGTTCTATGATTAGTTCTTGGCTACCTGAAAGTAGTCTTGCATCTTAGCATCTTTATGCTGATCTAAGCGTCTTGGGTTCAATTCCTGAGCAAGAGACTTGAAATTTATTTTGTTTTTGATCGATAACTGTACCTAAACAATATAATAGTGGACAGCAGTCTCATATCTTAATTTACTTTTAATTACACTGAAATTATTTAATTGAAAAAGCAGCCATTTTAGGAGCCAAACTAGGTCAAAAAATATATTTGAAATATTTTTTAATAACATATTAATTTCCCAATATTAAACAACCAATGCAGTGGAAAATTTGTTTTTTTATTAATTATCTAGCAAAATGTGCACATGGTCTGTGTAATATACTAAAAAACACCACTTTATTCAATAAGTTTAAGTCATTAATTTTATTACATAAATAAATATACATTTAAAGTGAAGCGTTTGCTTTTAAACCCAATCCACCCTGTTTAATCTTATTGGCACTTGGATCTTTGTTGTTAAACGTAATTCATTATGGTTTCTCACACTCCATTCATGTCAATGTAGGCACATTTCCTTCTCAAGGTACACCTACACCACCTCTATCTCATAAGCACATTTAAATGCGTATAGACCGGACGGGTAATAAGACAAGGGTGGCAGAGGGGGGAGGGGAGAAAACTAACAATTATTTTCCAAACAAAACTCTCAAGATAACAGGAACATGAAGTTCTGATGACCGCTAGCGCTCTGTGTCAGAAGAGAGAAGTAACCGCAATCTCTTGTACCTTTATAAAACAAAACAAAAGAAAAACAGCTCCCGCACGCATGCGCACGAGTAGGGATGGGCGCTGAGCGCCTCGTACATCCTGCCCCTTACCCCCCTCCCACTTTTCTTCCTTCTTCCGCTTTCCCTTCAGACGTCCTATTTGCAGACATAGTTACCCCCTCGTAATAAATAATGAACGACGCAAAAGTGGAAAGTTGGCCCCCAAGTTTCGGTTTAATGGAAGGGGGTGGGGGAGAGGGGTAAGTCTGCATCCATCCCTTATCTTCAACCCCTTACTTCCTTAGAGTTGTTTTATTCATAAGGGAGGAAGTCAACCCGTGGAAAGAATAGAGAGGCAATCAATGCTAAAATCGAGTCAATGTTCGTGACGTACGGTTTAACCCGTGGGTTTGGACCTTAACCCGTGGTCTAGGGTGTGGATGTGTGTGTGTGGGTTAAGACACTGGTAAATATCCTTCGAGAGAGATTGAATTTAACCGGGATACAAACTGATCCTCACGTCGAGTGGGTAGTAAGAGATATACGGATGGGTTCGTGCAATCAGAGACGCTTACAAACTCGCTTGCTTCAAGGACAAGCTAGTCGATATCGTCTGTGAGCCCCATCCCCCATCGCGGACCACAGTTTGAGAAACAATACCCTCAAGAAGTTAATTTTTTATTAAAATAAACATGTTCTGGATAGCATCTTGATATTTTCTCGCATTTGAGTTCTATAAAATATTATTATCATTGTAAATTTCCCTCCATATTAACTTTGTGTTGCTTTACGTAAAAAACAGGGATTTTTATTAGAAGTTCTACTTTCGTATTTTTAGAGAGACAAAATATTGCACATAATAATAATAATAACAATAATAATAATAATTTCCAATTTCCTTTATCAAAGTGCTGACCAACAGTCGTAAGACCTATAACAGACCTGCACTGAAAAGTACACAAGTACTTTACAAATATATTATATAATTACACGAGAAAATAAGATAAACAATATTAGCTAAATAATTATATATATATATATATATATATAGATGAATAGTTACAAGAAAAATAGTAATTAACAATGATAAAAATAAGAAATAGCAATAATAACAAATGACTAAAGAGTAGTTAAAAGCAGTAGCAATATGCAAAAAATAAATCAGAATATATTAATAACAACAATAATATATTAAAAATTTGAATATAATCAACTCAAACCCTCTGTAGATGATTTTAAAGTCAAACAGAATAAATTAGAAAACTAAAACACATTATATAAATAGTTTAGACCTATATACAAGTTAATAGGGCTATTAACAATTATATTTGAAATTATATACTCTATATGTTACTACTGAAAATTAGAACTTTTTTAGGATAATATACTTTGTTAAGTTGGTTTAAGTGTCCCGCTATAATAATATAGCTATAATTATTTTAACTTTCTCTCGACACTTCGAAGAGAGAAGTATTAAAATCGTCAAAAAAAAAAATGATCTCAAAATTTTGATAAATGTCGACGTTTCATGACTCCCTGAAACATAAAAAGTAGTTTTTCCCATTGTCGTCTGTCTGTCTGTCTGTCTAGAGCCAAATATATTTTACCGATTGGGCTAAATCTTGGTATCTGGGGTTTTCATAAGGTCCCCCCGGGGGGGGGGGTTGGAATTAGATATCCAACCCTAAATTTATGGGTAGCTTATTGAAGGGCAAAAAGAGGGGGGGGGGGG
>CABFVX010000563.1:113432-134343 GCA_902151425.1 Timema shepardi
GATTTATCTGATTACCAAACCCTTCCTTCACCTCTGACAATACATCTTGTGAATGTGAGGAATGCCAGGCCTCCACCGTGGTTCGGATTCCACGTTAAACTGTAGGTCCTCCATTTCATCTCACAATCACCCTACCATTACACATTAGCGTAAGTGCGTACAACCCGAACGGGTAGTAAGACGCGGTGCTAATAATAATAACAAGATATATGTCAAATGCTTGGGAAAATTTTAAATACATTTGGGCGGGGGCATTCTTTGAACCTAGGTCTAACGAGGTCTTTAAATAGTTTTTCAATCTCATCATCATCATCATCAACAGAGTCGCCAGCCTGTGGTCAGATCAGCTTGGTGAAATGACTCCATCTTCCTCTATCCTTCTACCATTCTTCTCCTCTCACTTGCACACTTTCTGTTATCTGCTCCTCCCATCTTTTTCTTGTCTTCCCTTGTGGTATTTTCCCCTACATACTTTATTTCCATCATTTTCTTTGCCATCCTCTCCTTCTCCATCCTCAATAGTTTTTTTAAACGGCTTTCCACTCTCTTCCTCCACGCAAATGTGGTGACACTTACTTCGACTTCAACCTCCCTCATCCATAGCACCCTAGAGAACTTAGTACATCTGAGTATCTCTCAAACAATGATAATTGAGGATCTAGGTTGGATTGAGGGAAGGCTGGGGTCTATTCCACGTCCCCCTCCAGTGATGTGAGCGGACCTCTGACTCCCTACCTGCCTAGGTCTGAGATGGTAACAATGTGGTCTATTCCACGTTCACCTCCAGTGATGTGAGTGGACCTCTGGCTCCCTACCTGCCTAGGTCTGAGATGATAAGGCTGTGCTCTATTCCACGTTCACCTCCAGTGATGTGAGTGGACCTCTGGCTCCCTACCTGCCTAGGTCTGAGATGATAAGGCTGTGCTCTATTCCACGTCCCCCTCCAGTGATGTGAGTGGACCTCTGGCTCGCTAACTGCCTAGGTCTGAGATGGTAACAATGTGGTCTATTCCACGTCCCCCTCCAGTGATGTGAGTGGACCTCTGACTCTCTACCTGCCTAGGTCTGAGATGGTAACGGTGTGGTCTATTCCACGCCCTCCTCCAGTGATGTGAGTGGACCTCTGACTCGCTACCTGCCTAGGTCTGAGATGGTAACGGTGTGGTCTATTCCACGTCCCCCTCCAGTGATGTGAGTGGACCTCTGGCTCCCTACCTGCCTAAGGTCTGAGATGGTAACGGTGTGGTCTATTCCACGTCCCCCTCCAGTGATGTGAGTGGACCTCTGACTCCCTACCTGCCTAGGTCTTATGTTGTCTGTTTGTGTCTGGCAGCAAGTTGAAACAGCAACAGGGAGAGGAGATCGAGAGACTTAGAGACGAGCTGGAGCAACTCAGAACCAGCCAGGATGCTGAACTTAACAAACTCAAGGCGGAGTTTGTCAGGTAGTATGAGTTGGAACTCACCTTAGCAGCTTGTCAGGTAGTATGAGTTGGAACTCACCTTAGCAGCTTGTCAGGTAATATGAGTCGGAACCCACCTTAGCAGCTTGTCAGGTAATATGAGTTGGAACTCACCTTAGCAGCTCGTCAGGTAATATGAGTTGGAACCCACCCTAGCAGCTTGTCAGGTAATATGAGTTGGAACTCACCTTAGCAGCTTGTCAGGTAATATGAGCTGGAACCCACCTTAGCAGCTTGTCAGGTAATATGAGTTGGAACTCGCCTTAGCAGCTCGTCAGGTAATATGAGTTGGAACCCACCCTAGCATCTCGTCAGGTAATATGAGTTGGAACTCACCATAGCAGTTTGTCAGGTAATATGAGTTGGAACCCACCCTAGCATCTCGTCAGGTAATATGAGTTGGAACTCACCTTAGCTGCTCGTCAGGTAATATGAGTTGTAACCCACCTTATGAAATATTCTCAGCGTGACTGTTACAACAGTTTCATTGGTTGATCTTACCACGAGGTGTTGCCAAAAGCCCCAAGTAGGCATACAATATAGTTAATTCGGGGAACCTACAGAGGACTGAAAATACCCTTGTATGAGATATTCGAACCTGGGACCTTTGACCTGGGGTGCCAATTCGTGTGAGAAGGTGTAATTTTCAGCTACTATATTGCCACTCCTCCCACCACCCTCTACCACAGTTACTAATGTCATTGGCGACACCGTCCAGGATGAATCCTATGAAGGAATGTGCTGTTGTTGTTTATAACTGGTCCACCTACAGGATGACTTTAATATGGGCCTTTTTTTTTAGCAACGCGTCTTACTACCCGTCCGGGTTATACGCCTATGTACTAATTACGCTTATGGTTTTAAGGATGAGGATGGTTATATTTATAGGAAGTGTACCCGCATTTGCGTGGAGGTATATAGTGTAAAAACATTTAGGAAAAACCACCCTCAGTATACCTGAACGAGATTCGAACCTAGGTCTTCCCCATAATTGGCGGTCTAGTCTTCTGCGAGAGTAGCGACTTAAACCATTCGAACACCAAAGCGGGTGCTACATATTTTATTTCGATATAATTATTATTATTATTACTATTAGCACCTCGTCTTACTACCCGTTCGGGTTATACGCACTTACTCTAATGTGTAATGGTAGGGTGATTGTGAGATGAAATGGAGGACCTACAGTTTAAAGTGGAATCCGAACCACGGTGGAGGCCTGGCATTCCCCACATTCACAAGATGTCTTGTCAGAGGTGAAGGAAGGGTTTGGTAATCAGATAAATCTGTGCCGGGACCGAGGATTGAACCCCGGCCGCCAGCACAGAAGTCTGACTGACACCTTACCCCTAGAACCACCAGGTCATCGTTGAGATAATTAAAAACCCTTTTAAAATGCGTCGGTGCCTATTTGTCAGAGAAAGACGCCGCCTGGAACAGAACTACAAGTCCCGGATACTGCAGACGAAAGCGATGGTGAAGCAAGCCATCGGTCCGGCCATCGAGTCCCACATGTCGAGGATCAGGGCGTCGAACGAGAGACTCCAGCTGCGGGTGCACGAGCTGACCAGGCGGCAGACGAGACTGAACGCTGACCGGAAGTTGGCCAAGAGATGCTACGTCGAGCTGAGAGGCTTCAATGATATGTGGACCAAGAGGGAGAGAGGTCCGGGCAGATGCGAGCCTATCACCGCCCCGTCAGAGTGTCTCGGAGAATGGGAGGGGGTTGAAACAACCCCGGGACATCTAGAGGGTGGCCTTAGAAAGGTGAACACGCTTCCGGACTTGACGTATTCCTGGGGGACGTTATCTCAAATTAAAAAAGAAACATAGCTATACTTCACACAATGAAAATCTATAATTTATTTATTTACGAAGTGTTAAAATAAAATAAATATTTAAACTGTTTGGTTTTATTAAAAACGAAAACTTTACTTTGTTACGCTATATTATTATTATTATTATTATTATTATTATTAGCACCACGTCTTACTACCCGTTCGGGTTATACGCATTTACGCTAATGTGTAATGGTAGGATGATTGTGAGATGAAATGGAGGACCTACAGTTTAACGTGGAATCCGAACCACGGTGGAGGCCTGGCATTCCTCACATTCACAAGATGTCTTGTCAGAGGTGAAGGAAGGTTTTGGTAAGCAGATAAATCTTTGCCGGGACCTAGGATTAAACCCCGGCCGCCAGCATAGAAGTCTCACACCTTACCCCTAGACCACCAGGTCACCTGTTACGCTATAAAATTATATATTTATTCGAGTGGTCTTGAGATGATCACCGTTGTATCTGGTCCAGACAAGCTCCCAACGCACCCCAGACTGATCACACGCTCTGTGATGGGTGCCAGGTAACCTCATCATTAAGTGATCCTCCATGATTGCTCAACGAGATCCTGACTAGAGGCATTGTTAATTAACATGTATATCGCAATATATATTCTACACGGAGCGTTTGGTCGATCCGGCTCTGTGCGCGTGGAATGGGGAAATGTCGAGCTCTCCTGCGTCACTAGATTATTTGTGACCTGCTTCATTGGCTTATTCGGCCTGCTTATGATCTTCTTCGACCAGATTCTTTCACTTCTTTAACTATCTTCTTTCGCTTCATCAGCCAGTTTTTTCCCCTTCTTCGATCAGCTTCCATAATCACTTCTTCAACCAGCGTCTATCAATTCTTTAACTAGCTTCTTTCACTTCTTTGACCAGCTTCTTTCTCTAGTCAACATAAATATTTTATAATTTGCGTAAATCTTTTTTGGCCATAGTAAATAAAATATTGCTTCAGTAGATACGTCTAGTTTAATTCTTTACAGATGGTGATATCAACAGTTCTTGGATATATGTCAAGGGCGTGGCGAAATTTGACAAAAAAAAAAACTTTCTCTTCATATTAAAAGTGTCTGTTCAAATGTTACTGTGCCCTTGAGAGATATCCAACAATTGTTGATATCACTGTATGTATTATTATTAGCACCGCGTCTTACTACCCATTCAGGTTATATGCACTTACGCTAATGTGTAATGGTAGGGTGATTGTGAGATGAAAATCCGAACCACGGCGGAGGCCTGGCATTCCCCACATTCACAAGATGTCTTGTCAGAGGTGAAGGAAGGGTTTGTTAATCAGATAAACCTGTGCCGGGACCGAGGATTGAACCCCGGACGCAAGCATAGAAGTCTGACACCTTACCCCTAGACCACCAGGTCACCGCAACACTATATGTAGAACATTAAATTACACGTATATATTTAAGCAATATTATATTTAATTTTTTGCTATGAAAGGGTATTTATCTAAAAAAAGGCACAAAAATGTACAGGCCTGAAGTAGCGTTTCCATCCATCCCACTTTAAAGTGTTTCTTGAATGACATATCGGCGGGGAGTGGAGGGGGGGGTGAGGCTGGTGCCATAAACACGTGTTTATTGAAACTGTCGATAAGNGGGTTTATTGAAACCGTCGATAAGGCTTTACACCCCCCCCCCCCCACTCCCTTTTCCACCCTGAGTCCTCGGCAGACGTTTCAGAAGAAGTGGGGTTTTTTTAGAAGCTAAGTGTTTGCCAACAACAACAAAAAATCTTTATCTCGGGAAATGTTTGGGAAATATCTCAATATTCTTTTTTTTTGGGGGTCCTATTCAAACGCGACCTTTTGAAAAATATCGCCCGTAAATACGGTCCAAACAACTTCTCTCTTACTTTTAGACAGGATTGTTAGAAACTCGCAGCGGTGAACAGGGGGTCTTGGGTGACCGGCTCACATCACACTTGGTTATCATCGATGAGGATATCTAGGCTCGGATTCCAACCATCTTTGTTCCTCCAGATGTAAATTTTAAATTAACTAAACTATTTTTTTATAGATATTGTTGCTATCCATAGAAAGTGACATCGGTATGTAACATGATTTGACGTATGAATACTTAAATGAAGCTCTAGTAATATACCAAGGACCCACTTCACTGATCTAATGTTGATGACGGGGAAATAAGGATTCTAAACTCAATACTGTGGTTGTTTTAACCCCTAAATCGTTTTCTCTCTTTCTCTCTCTCTCTCCACGCAATTACGGATGCCCTTCTCCTACATTAAACCTTCCTCATTCCTAACACATTATCGAGATAAATACATAATCGTACAACACGTACGGGTGGTAAGACGTGGTGATAAAAAAAAACCTTTTCAAACCACCAGATAAGGTTCTTACTTTGATAATTGGACTGTAGGTACAAATTAAATGCACACTAACACATTTAAAGGGTTCCAGATATATTGTAACTGTGTGTACTTGTAAAAACCAGATTATTTAAAGAGCCTAGCAAAAAAAAAAAAGAAGGGGGTCAAAAATTTGAATGGTTATACAATAAACGATTTAATTTCTTTATCTAAAATAATAATAATAGGATTTACTCAAAACTAAAACAGGGTCACTAGGTCTTTGGACCACAATAACGGCAAGTTTAGCTTCCCTAGTACCTCGCTTACGTTAGCACAAACGAAACTGGGACCCGAACCAAATTCTCTAAAAATGGACTATATTTGGAACAAGATTCTTACTAATCAAACGAAAAGAGAATATGAATTTAATTATTTTTCTTACAAATTAGTGTTAATAATTTTTATGACGTATGCCATATACACTCCATTTACTGTGAAAGGTAGCAGTCTTACCTTGATAACTTACACTATGGCCCTATCTTATGAGCTAAACAATAATGAAAACTTGCTAAGTAAGTTTGCAACCTTTCAGCGCACACGGAGTGTACACGTGTCAAGCTTCAACTTTAACAGACTGTCTAAAACTGTAAGAAAACATCAGTTTTATGGCGATGAAATTTCATAAAATATTTATACACAACCAAAAATTTGATCGTTTTCTGTAAAAACTGGAAATAGCTTTTTTTTTTGTAAACAATATCAGAAAAAAAAGTTTATTTATTTTATTTATATCCATGCAAAACCAAACGATTTACGAAATACGCCATTTACAAATTAGTTATTCGGCAATAAAAAAAGTAATCAAATGTTTGTCATAATATAAAGCAAGTAGAAAGTTTTGGACATAAAAATAAATTTTTATCTACTTTTTTTTTACATGCCTGAAAAACTGCGAGGCTATTAACGAAATCACAACAGAGCTGATGAAAAACATGAAGCAATTGTCTTTGTTTCCCGCCCCATGAAATAATACTAATGGCTACATACAGTAGCCCCATGGCTTCTTTGGTGCTGACTGACAGCTCACAGCTGACTTCTGACAGTCAACATTAGGTATATGCCTAAATTTTGACTGTCAGAAGTGACAGCTGCTAAACACATGTTTTTGCAGATCATCTGGTTCGGTGTAGGGATACGTAATTTGCTGTGGTAACTTTTTAAAGCTGTGAACTGTCAGTCAGCACCAAAGAAGCCACGGGGCTACTGTATATCTGTACCTCATTTTTCGAAAAGATTGGCCGGTACTAATGAACCATTGCCCAGGGGACGCCCGAATGTACTAATTATACATCCTTTCCGTGGAGGCTCCTTACATGTCCCGATGAGATGAGGTGATGGTGATAGTGAGTATGATGGTGATAGTGAGTATGATGGTGATAGTGAGTATGATGGTGATAGTGAGTATGAGGGTGATAGTGAAGTATGAGGGTGATAGTGAGTATGAGGGTGATAGCTAATATGAGGGTGATAGTGAGTATGAGGGTGATAGTGAGTATAAAGGTGATAGTGAGTATGAGAGTGATAGTGAGTATGAGGGTGATAGCTAGTATGAGGGTGATAGTGAGTATGAGGGTGATAGTGAGTATGAGGGTGATAGTGAGTATGAGGGTGATAGTGAGTATGAGGGTGATAGTGAGTATGATGGTGATAGTGAGTATGATGGTGATAGTGAGTATGATGGTGATAGTGAGTATGATGGTGATAGTGAGTATGATGGTGATAGTGAGTATGAGGGTGATAGTGAGTATGAGGGTGATAGCGAGTATGAGGGCGTGGAACCAGTGGGAACTATTAAACCTAACTTCATACTAATTAACCAAACCCTGTTGCACATGAGAATTATTCCACTTTCAAGAAAAATCCCCCTGTACAAGCCGGTAATCGAGCCCGAAACCTCTAGGTCGGCAGCCGGATGCTCTAACCACTATACAACGAGGGCATTTCCTTACGAAAGGTAATGGCGGTTTTTACCATAGTCACGTGACTCTGAAGTGATAGTAAAACACTTTTAAACAATTTAAAAACTTTTTTTGTGGTTAACATCGATAACTTCTATATAACCCACTTCGGTGGCTGCCTGGTCAAACGCGCTACTCCCGCAGTAGACTAGACTGCCAACCACGGGGAGAACGAGGTTCAAATCTCGGTCGGGTGTACTGAGGTATATTTACAAAAGGTTTTCCCCTCTTCTTCCATGGAAATGTGGCTATATGTTCTCTAAATATTGCCTTCATAGTCCCTAAAAAACATTAGCATATAACCCGAATGGATAGTAAGACGTAGTGTTAAAAAATTAATATATATATATAAATATATATATATACTAAAATTGTTCTAATAACTCTTATAACTGTCAACCAAGTTGCTCTTATCTATCTCATATTGTAATTGCGAAACTAGTGCTGTCGTGCGGGAACAAGTCGCAGTACGTGTACCAGTTAACCCAGACCAACCACGAACTTATTGGTGCTGCCATCTACCGGCTGCGACCCTGGACCGTCAAGACGGACGTAAGGAATCAACTCTTTGACTACCTGCTGGGCGTCTTCCGGAGTTCGGGGGCTGTAGGCTAGGTAGTCGTCTGTCTCCTTGAGGAACACGCCGGCCGCGTAGTTGGGTCTGTTCACGTCGAAAGATTCTCTCCCCAGCCTGTGCGTCTGGAACCCTGAGACGAGGTAGTCGTAGAAGGCGTCCAGTGTCGCTGTACAGCTTGGTCTGGTCCAGGGTGGCGAAGGTCGAGCCGATGTTCATCTCCTGCTCCTCGAAGGTCGCCCCTCGGTATCGCCTTAGGTCAACGCATTGGCATACCTGGGGGGGAGGAGGAGGAGGACGATAGGAGCCCGTGAGACACAGGCAGTGTCGTGTCGTGGAGTGTTGCCAGGGTAAGCAAGGCTGGTTACAGATTCTCCCACACTCTGGCCCTGTTTGACCAATCAGTATTTGTTATTCATGGCTCACTTGGAAAAGTATTGATGAATTCTGGCCTAAAGGACCTTTTTGAAAATACTAACTTTTTGTGGTCGACATTGATAATATTTTACTACATTTCATCTATTCAATCTTGAGAAGAAGAACCACTTTTTTTAAACTCAAAATAGTAATAGGAATTAAACTCTCCTAGCAAGTTAAGCTCAACATTGTTTTAGTTTGGCATTAAGCATCTCATCTACAGAATAAGTCAAACGTAACATGTTTTTTAATAATACTTAACGTTAAAATATACTAATAGCTAAACCTCAAGCTTGTCGTAATTATTATTTAAAGGAAGGTTTTCTCCGAAGCTAGTGTTTGAAATTTTTGAAACTTTTGGACCAAAACGTTTGATCAAATTTTTATCATAGTCTCACTGCACATATGAGCTATACGCATATGCACTAATTAAGTTAATGTGTTCAAGATGAAGAAGGTTGAATTTAAAGGAAATGTACCTAGATTTGAGTGAAGGTATAGAGGAAGCCCATTTAGAAAATAAAACTTCGTTAGTCATAGTTAGGATTTGATCAGGGTAATTTAAGTCACCGGCAAATAGTACTATACAAGACCAACTCCTAGGTCCGCGTACCCACCTGTACGGACCATAGCATTATCACTTCAGATGGTTTAATGTGAGTGTACACGTGTCATGTGAGCTGAAGACATGAGTAAAAAAGTGTCAACTATCTTCAAACTCATAATGGCGAACATGTGGACTATATGTCAGGCTGACCAACATTGACTGTCACATGTGATGTGGCCGCAGGTCTTATGGAGAAGATCCTTTCTTATCTTTCTTTCTCTCTCTTGTTGCTAAATATCCTTGCTATCAGTTATCACGGAAGTTGGTGTTCTGGGGGTAAAAGGGATAAATTGGCAACATCAACGAACTAGTGTTGCAAAATTTGTCTTGCATTTAAGAGACGTTGGACCACATGAGAACCAGATAATGAAAACTCTGGTTCTCAATAGTTACCTTACAGTATTTCTATATATACAACGTGGTATGGTTAACAAACTAATTGGAGATAATTATTTTAATCTCTGATGAATGTACTGGGAATGGTTTCACCTTGAAGATTTCGCCCGTATACTTCCACGAAATACGGGAACATTACCTCATAAATTATACTTTCGTAATCCCTACCCCATTAGTATTATTATATCCGTGTCGTAACGAATAGTTTATAAGACGCAGAGGTAAAAATAACTTTTGAAGATAGCCTTTTCGTATCAGATTCACGACGGAATCCTTTAAACAGCCTTGAAGATTAAGGAAATCAGTCAAGACAATGATCTGACAGACAGATCCAAGTTACTGGACATCCTGGAATGTCCAGTATGTTTAGACTCCATGAGGTCCTCCATATTACAGGGTCTCGACAGCCACAGCTTGTTCCAGAACTGAAAGAAGAAACTGCAATCTTGTCTGACGTGCAGATAGTCCTTCGTTACCATCAGGAACCTGATAGCGGAGAAGCTCTCAGAAATCTTAGGGCGCTTCTCTCTGAACAGAGTGCTAGGTTGTCAATAGAAGTTAGCCCCGGACATGTGACGTCACGAGGTGAGATGCCCCTTGAAACCAGTGCAAGGTGAAAAGGATAATGAGTATGGGTGTAAGGTGGGATTACTACTACTGGATGGGGAACTTTTGGCACCCGTAGAAAGTTTCCGCAAGCATAAAATCGTCGAGACAAATGTTGATGTAGATAAATTACTATGACACAGTGACCACCTCGATAAATCCTTAGTGGGCCTTGTTCTGGATTCAAGAGCAACGCTGCCCACAAGAGAAGGTCCTGTTCAAGGTCATCCAGTACGTAGGACTTCTAAAGTACGTCAAGAGGTACTCGTACGCGGTCACTGCCCCGAGTGATGACATCTCGAAGATGAAACTATCGTTACAGACAGTGGTGGCCGGTGATGAATTTGACAGGAAGAATATATTTACGTTTCGCAATTGTTTCTTCCTCGACTACGGTGCACTTTCCCACTTTGTTGAGGATGGAAACCTTATCATTTATGTCTCCACAAAACTATTCAAGTAATGGCCCGGGTATCAGCGTGTTCCAATTTGTGAAAAACTCCAAGAGGAACATGGGATCAATGTATCTATCTATCTATCTATCTATCTATCTATCTATCTATCTATCTATCTATCTATCTATCTACAACTTCCAGAACAGTAAGTTCGGAGCCGATGCCTTAGTCAACTACTAGAGAGGAATTGTGGTACAAAAAAGGGTTTAAAATCAAATATTTGTTCTCAACATTGATACATTTAATTAGTCTATGAAAAAAATAATTGTGTGATTATAATATCCCCATCAAACTAGAAATTAATGGCGATATTATAATGAACCCGTTTATTAATTGCGAATAAGTTTGGGACCTGATTCAGCCTTACCTGTCCTACCCTACCTCGTTATTGACAATAGCATGTCCTTGTATCCATGCTACATTACACCCTTGGATGTCGTTAATGCGGTTAAATAGCCGAGTTCATTTGGATGTGCTGTTACAGATGTAATTCCAAGATTTATATTTAAAGGTTGCGCCAACATTCTTAGTCCACTGTCGGATTTTCTTCAGCACTAGCCTGTCAAATGAAACTTTCCCTCTTAAGATGGAAGCAATCTGTTGTTTTATCTATTTATGTTATTATTATTATTAGCACCGCGTCTTACTACCCGTTCGGGTTATACGCACTTACGCTAAGGTAGGGTGATTGTGAGATGAAATGAAGGACCTACAGTTTAACGTGAGATCCGAACCACGGTGGAGGCCTGGCATTCCCCCCCCCCCACATTCACAAGATGTCTTGTCAGAGGTGAAGGAAGGGGGTTTGGTAATCAGATAAGTCTGTGCCGGGACCGAGGATTGAACCCCGGCCGCCAGCATAGAAGTCTGACACCTCACCCCTAGACCACCAGGTCACCCTTTAGCATCATTTTAACCTAACAAAACTTTATTCACAATTCTTTTTTGCGGACCATTTACAACATTTTATATTATGCACTTTTAAATGTTTAAAAGAGATGTTTTATTTATTTATTCAAACCTGCTTTGATAAAGTGTTTACAATAGTTGAGAAATAAATATAATTTTAATGGTCCTCAAGTATACAATCGTTGTCACACGGTTCAAGGTGTCCGTCTCCCTACAAAGTGGGTTACTGGTGATGGGGAGGTCAAAGCTCTAATATCGTCAAAAGGTGCACCGAAGATGGTTTCCCCAAATGTGATTTTATAACCATGGCTCCCCCAACTCACTAATTCGGGGTTATTTCCTCAAAACTACCCTTTAAATAAGTTTATAGTTCAATTACAAAATGTAATAGTAAATGAAATGATACTACACATTTACAAATACTTTCTTACATATTATATATATAATATAGTGGATCTTGGACAGTTATTGAATCTGAGCGTTAAAATTACTTACTTTATAGCATTAAGAACTCTAGAGCTCATTTCCCTACTTACAAAATTACGCAACATATCCCTATATTGAACTAGTTCTGTCCAGTCCACCTCATTACACCCTGTGACCATCTTGAGCTAGTTCTGTCCAGTCCACCTCATTACACCCTATAACTCTCTTGAGCTAGTTCTGTCCAGTCCACCTCATTACACCCTGTGACCATCCTGAGCTAGTTCTGTCCAGTCCACCTCATTACATCCTGTGACCATCTTGAGCTAGTTATATCCAGTCCACCTCATTACATCCTGTGACCATCTTGAGCTAGTTCTATACAGTCCACCTCATTACACCCTGTGACCATCTTGAGCTAGTTCTGTCCAGTCCACCTCATTACACCCTGTGACCATCCTGAGCTAGTTCTGTCCAGCCCATCTCATTACATCCTGTGACCATCTTGAGCTAGTTATATCCAGTCCACCTCATTACATCCTGTGACCATCTTGAGCTAGTTATATCCAGTCCACCTCATTACATCCTGTGGCCATCTTGAGCTAGTTCTATCCAGTCCACCTCATTACATCCTATTCCTAACTTGAACCACTCCAATATATTATACTACCATCTACGTCTAGGTCTTCTCAGTGTTCTCTTTCCATTCGGTTTGCGAGTCAATGCTTTAAACCATGTTCTAGACGCTCCGATTCACGCTGCATGTCCAGCCTACCGTCATCCACAAAACTTGATCACCCTAACAATTTATTGTGATGAATATAAGGTATGCAAATAATCATTATGTAGCCCCCTCCCACTCTCCAATAACTTAATCCCTTTTTACATCGTCCTAAGCATCCTATTTTCGAACATCCTAAGTTAGTTTAACACCAAGTATTAATAATAATAATAATAATAATATTTATCACCGCGTCTTACTACCCGTTAGGGTTACACATTTTAAGAACTAATTACTCTAATGGATTAGGAATTGGGAAAGTTGAATTAGAGGAAGTGAATTCGCATTTGCGGGGAGGGAGAGTGGAAAACCATTTAGGAAAAACCACCCCCAGTTCACCCGACCGAGATCCGAACCTCGAGCTCCCCGTCCTCAGCAGTCGAGCTCAACTCGACTAGCGCGTTAGCCAACTACGCCACCGAGGCGGGTATATTTTTAATAAATGTCGACGTTTCATGACCCCCTAAAACAAAAAAAAAAGTTGTTTTCGAAATGCCATCTGTCTGTCTGTCTGTCTGTATATCGGGCTAGAGCCGAAACAATTTTAACGATTAGGCTACAACTTGGTATTTGGGGTTTTCATAAGGTGCCCCCGATAGTTTTTTTTTTGAATTATACATCAAGCCTTAAAATTAAGGGTAGTTAACTGAAGGGCAAAAAGAGAGAAAAAAAATCTATTTTCTCTAAATTCGCTATGTATATCTGGATTAAATTTTAAATCTAGACACTGTTCATAAATACAAATAAGATGTCAATTCTAATTTTATCATGAAAATGAATTTGGGGGTACTTTACACGGGGTAAATTCTCAAATTTTCATCATTTCTCAGCAACTATCGTTTTATCATTACTAAGTTGTAGTGATATTAACTATAGCAAACCTTTTATTTGAAATAGTTTTTTTTATAAAACCAATAGTTTCTGTGCTATAAGAGATGTATATATATATATATATACACTTTTATTAATTCAGGTCTTTGAACATGAATTTGATTATTATGTTCTTTGGTGGACAAAGATGTTTCTCTTTTCTCAGTTTTTCTGCAACAGTGTTTCTAGTTCCTAATGCCATAAAGTAAGTAACAGTGTATAATATTTCATTTACGATCTTTGGTGTGTTGTTTCTACAACAATGTATACAACTACTATTTTCTTTCACAAATCTTACAAGTTTTTAGTAATTGTCTCTTTTAAAGATAAAAGCGAGAAAAGGTCTGTTCGATGCACCGTGCAGTTTTATTTTTCAGTTCCTTGAATCAAAGAATTTTAGGAAGCGCTGATGTAATCTAATTCAAGAACGACGCCTGAGACGCCGTGATATTATATCGAAGTCCCGGGCTGCTTAGAACCAGCCAGTACATTAAGAACATACTCTATATAATTATAAACAAAATAATCGTCCATAATAAACATCACTCCTTCAGGACTAACTCAATATAGGTGGTATGGGTATAGGTCAGTGCTTAGGTTGTACTGACATTGGGTTCATGCGCATGCGTCAGAGTACACTGACGCAGGTAATGAGACCTCCTGGGAGTCTCCTGACCTTTCAACTTTGAACTGGTCTCGCTCGGTCTAGGTTTGAACCAATATCGCCTCTCTGAGAGTGATGGGGTTTTCCGGGGAACGGAGGAAGATAAATTACAAGAAGAAAACAGAGATGACAGATTTATATGAGGGTTAGTACAGTCTACTGGCTGAGTGGTTATAGAGGAAGACTGTAGCTTTGTGGTTAGTACAGTCTACTGGCTGAGTGGTCAAAGAAGAGGACTGTAGCTTTGTGGTTAGTACAGTCTACTGGCTGAGTGGTCAAAGAGGAGGACTGTAGCTTTGTGGTTAGTACAGTCTCCTGGCTGAGTGGTCAAAGAGGAGGACTGTAGCTTTGTGGTTAGTACAGTCTACTGGCTGAGTGGTCAGAGAGGGGGACTGTAGCTTTGTGGTTAGTACAGTCTACTGGCTGAGTGGTCAGAGAGGAGGACTGTAGCTTTGTGGTTAGTACAGTCTACTGGCTGAGTGGTCAAAGAGGGGGACTGTAGCTTTGTGGTTAGTACAGTCTACTGGCTGAGTGGTCAAAGAGGGGGACTGTAGCTTTGTGGTTAGTACAGTCTACTGGCTGAGTGGTCAAAGAGGGGGACTGTAGCTTTGTGGTTAGTACAGTCTACTGGCTGAGTGGTCAAAGAGGGGGACTGTAGCTTTGTGGTTAGTACAGTCTACTGGCTGAGTGGTCAAAGAGGGGGACTGTAGCTTTGTGGTTAGTACAGTCTACTGGCTGAGTGGTCAAAGAGGGGGACTGTAGCTTTGTGGTTAGTACAGTCTACTGGCTGAGTGGTCAAAGAGGGGGACTGTAGCTTTGTGGTTAGTACAGTCTACTGGCTGAGTGGTCAAAGAGGGGGACTGTAGCTTTGTGGTTAGTACAGTCTACTGGCTGAGTGGTCAAAGAGGGGGACTGTAGCTTTGTGGTTAGTACAGTCTACTGGCTGAGTGGTCAGAGAGGGGGACTGTAGCTTTGTGGTTAGTACAGTCTACTGGCTGAGTGGTCAGAGAGGAGGACTGTAGCTTTGTGGTTAGTACAGTCTACTGGCTGAGTGGTCAGAGAGGGGGACTGTAGCTTTGTGGTTAGTACAGTCTACTGGCTGAGTGGTCAGAGAGGAGGACTGTAGCTTTGTGGTTAGTACAGTCTACTGGCTGAGTGGTCAGAGAGGAGGACTGTAGCTTTGTGGTTAGTACAGTCTACTGGCTGAGTGGTCAGAGAGGGGGACTGTAGCTTTGTGGTTAGTACAGTCTACTGGCTGAGTGGTTATAGAGGAAGACTGTAGCTTTATGGTTAGTACAGTCTACTGGCTGAGAGGTCAGAGAGGGGGACTATAGCTTTGTGGTTAGTACAGTCTACTGGCTGAGAGGTCAGAGAGAAGGACTGTAGCTTTGTGGTTAGTACAGTCTACTGGCTGAGAGGTCAGAGAGAAGGACTGTAGCTTTGTGGTTAGTACAGTCTACTGGCTGAATGGTCAGAGAGGGGGACTATAGCTTTGTGGTTAGTACATTATCATGTCTCGGTGGCTACGAAGGTTGGTACTAAGCTGTTTGCAATAAAATAGGTTTTTTGTATTTCCCTTTGTACTGTGATCTTTTCATCAATCTTGTATTCAATCCAATTCAAGTGAACATTTTTCTGACTAGAAGAGTTCAGCGGAGGCCCTCTTGATTCTCACCGAAGGAACGCCTTACTCGGGTCTATTTTAACAACCCCGAACTGACTAAGGGGCAAGCTCGTCTGGTCTATTTTGCCAATGACGCAGAGATTCTGGCCACCAACTCCAGAAGGATGCACTCAGGGAAGGCTGTTTACAAAATGGTTCTCCACTATTCCTCCATGCAAATGGGGGCACCTATCTTCTAAGTTCTAGCGTACTCATCCCTATTCCACCAGTGTAGTTAATTAGCGTACAGACCGGATGGGTGGTAAGACGTGATGAAAAGGTACTTAAAAATGACTGTTTTTATTAGCACCGCGTCTTACTACCCATTCAGGTTACACGCCTATGTATCAATTACATTAATATGTTGGGGATTGGGAGGGTTGAATTTGAAAGAAAGTATACCCGCATTTGCATAGAGGGAGAGTGAAAAGCAATTTTGGAAATACTAGCCTCAGTACACCCGATAGGGATCTAACCCAGATTTTTCCATCTTAGGCAGTCTAGTCAATTGTGAGAGTAGCGCCTTAGACCATATGGCTACCGAAGCGGGTCATATAAACGACTGGGGTATTGTCAGGTAGTTTAGGTTTGTAGTTTATTTATAAATTATCTCAACAATAGCCAGGCTCTTTGTTTGGACAATGATTAACCACTATTAGGATGTCTTTGATTCGAATCCTGACTGGATACCAGCATTCATAAGAAAAATGTGCGACAGGAGTTGTTCAGAGCTCACTCCAAGTTCGGCTCCAGCCTCGAATATTCTCAGTCTTACGTCTAAACAAATGGAGATAATTGGAAATAAAATAAGTGAACGTATTGAGATAGCCGGTTGTTTCTCCAAGGAGGTGATGACACCCCTCCTCCTCTACAAGTCGCGGGGGCAGGGGGAGGAAAGCGCGAGAGCAATGCTGGAACGGAAGACACTTTCTCAGACGGGGGACACCCCTTATATCGTTCTAGTGACAACACCTTCGAGAAACAGATACAAAAACACCGGATAGTTCAGTAACACGTGCTATAAGACACCTTCGAGAAACAGATACAAGAACACCGGATAGTTCAGTAACACGTGCTATAAGACACTTTCAAGAAACAGATACAAAAACACCGGATAGTTCAGTAACACGTGCTATAAGACACCTTCAAGAAACACCTGAAAGAAGACCGGATAGTTCAGTAGCACGTGTTATAAGACACCTTCAAGAAACACCTGAAAGAACACAGGATATTTCGGTATCACGTGCTATAAGACACCTTCAAGAAACACCTGAAAGAACACCGGATAGTTCAGTAACACGTGTTATAAGACGCCTTCAAGAAACACCTGAAAGAACACCGGATATTTCGGTAACACGTGCTATAAGACACCTTCAAGAAACACCTGAAAGAACACCGGATAGTTCAGTAACACGTGTTATAAGACACCTTCAAGAAACACCTGAAAGAACACCGGATAGTTCAGTAACACGTGTTATAAGACACATTCAAGAAACACCTGAAAAAACACCGGATATTTCGGTAACACGTGCTATAAGACACCTTCAAGAAACACCTGAAAGAACACCGAATAGTTCAGTAACACGTGCTATAATACACCTTCGAGAAACAGATACAAAAACACCGGATAGTTCAGTAACACGTGCTACAAGACACCTTCAAGAAACAGATACAAGAACACCGGATAGTTCAGTAACACGTGCTACAAGACACTTCAAGAAACACCTGAAAGAAGA
This sequence comes from Timema shepardi, assembly GCA_902151425.1. Lineage (NCBI taxonomy): Eukaryota > Metazoa > Arthropoda > Insecta > Phasmatodea > Timematidae > Timema > Timema shepardi. The sequence continues at coordinate 131,184 of CABFVX010000563.1, forward strand.
CCAGATAGTTCAGTAACACGTGCTACAAGACACTTCAAGAAACAGATACAAGAACACCGGATAGTTCAGTAACACGTGCTACAAGACACCTTCAAGAAACACCTGAAAGAAGACCGGATGTTTCATAGACACATGCTAAGCTAACACTTAACCCAACCCCATTCTAGTATTGCAAGAAAAATATCGATAGCTTCATGAATTGATAATTAATGAAATAGTAAGTGAATATTTTAATTAGAAAGTCTTATTTTTTAGGCGTTTGTATTTACGAAAATTAAGATATTTTATTCTTATGTACTTATAATGTTTCCACCTACATTATCTAGTTACAATAACTACATTTTTCGCGCTACTTTATAATGATTCCTCTACTTTACATTAAATCGCTAGAAGTAATACCAATCTTAAAATTAGGGGCTAGCTATGTTTCTGGCTCGAGTCTTAAATGACGCGGTCTGGACTGATTATCAAACTGTCGGTGTGTCGGTTTGAAAATATTACAAAGCCAATAATATTAATCATAAACCAATTATTAAAATAAATGCTACGACACAATTATACAGTTTTTTTAAATCATATTCGTGTATTAAAGGGAACACCTCGATATGCGAGAAATTACCGCGCAGGCGTTCAGCTCTAACGCAATATTTAAATTATACGATGGTCTGTGACCTGGCGGTCTAGGGGTAAGGTGTCAGACTTCTGTACTGGTGGCCGGGGTTCAAACCTTGGTCCCGGCACAGATTTATCTGATTACCAAACCCTTCCTTCACCTCTGACAAGACATCTTGTGAATGTGGGGAATGCCAGGCTTCCACCGTGGTTCGGATTCCAGGTTAAACTGTAGGTCCTCCATTTCATCTCACAATCACCCTACCACTACACATTAGCGTAAGTGCGTATATCCCGAACGGGTAGTAAGACGTGGTGCTAGTAATACTAATAATAATGATAATAATAATAATAATTATACGATGCGTTATTTAAAAAAATGGTTCACGCCAAAATAAAGTCGAAAATAATATTCCAACAGGGCTTATTTTTCTCTTAAGAACCCTATGGCTTACATTTTATTTATAGAAACAAATGTATGAAAATGTGACATAGCTCATTTTTATCTACTTGTTAATCATATTTGCGGAGCTATGAGACTAGCCTTCATGATAAAGGGCGCTAGATTTACTCTTCCTCTAACAAATACAGTAATGTTTTGAAAGGCTCACAACAGGAAATGTTAAGATATTTGAAAACTAGCAGTGAGCCTTCCTCTTTATCTTGAAAATTTTCTTTCCTCTCTATCTCTTTTATTGACTTGACAAATGATTGCTCTAAGTGAAGGGTGAAAGGGAGAGTAAGCTAAGAAAGACTAGAGGAATGGTTTCAGAAAAGATACAGACCAGGGTTTCAGTAAATTACACTTAAGAAAGTTTCCTCAGAAAAACAAACACATATTTTTAATCACTATAAACACGCTTAATATAAAGGCCTACATTTTAAACAAAATGGTTCAACTCAATAAAAAACAAAACATTCAAATTTTCATAGCAAAATTTTTAAAGCTGTTTAAAAAAGTTACCCGCCTCGGTGGCGTAGTTGGCTAACGCGCTTGTCGTGTTGAGCTCGGCTGCTGAGGACGGGGAGATCGAGTTTCGAATCTCGGTCGGGTGCAATGGGAGTGGTTTTTCCTAAATGGTTTTCCACTCTCCATCCACGCAAATGTGGGTTCACTTCCTCTAATTCAACCTTCCCAATTCCTAGTACATTAGAGTAATTAGTACTTAAAGCGTATAACCCGAACGGGTAATAAGACGCGGTGCTAAATATTTAAAAAAAATTAATTTTGTTTTAAAATCAGTTTTCTGCTATCCACTACGAAGTAGGTTTTTTAAAAAGGAAAAACAAATAAATTAAAGGATTTGTATTGTATAAAACCTGCTAAATATTCATCTTAAACCAAATCGTGTTTAGACATTTTTTTGTTATTTCAAATATGTAGAAAAAATATTAAAAAATCAGTCATTAGTAAACTTTCCTTACAGGAAAAAAATATTTGCGTTTGTCATGTGAAAGACTCCACAGATATACATTTTAGACAAAATCGTTAAAGTCATTAAACAAAAGTTAATTAACCCTTATTTAGGGGCTAGGATGAAAAAATAAATATCCCTTGATATAAAATCTAAATACCAAGCTTGAAAGAAATTTATCAAACTGTTTCGAATCTAGGCCCAGAGACAGACAGAAATAATAGCAAAATCCACTTTTTTGGGGGAGGGCTTTAGGGTGACATAAAACGTAAAATATATCCATCATAATCTTAAGGTGTAAGTAACACTTTAATGATTACAATAACAAGTTCACTGTTTTATAATTATCGTAATCTAAATTTACCTTAGTTTAACTAATCAAAATCCTCACAATTTTTTTTTTTAATTTGGGAAGTAAAATTTGTCAGTTGTATTCCTAAATTTAATTCACTGCTTTTAAAATAATCATAATTAAATTTAACTCTTTATACGAGGGAGTAAAAACAGATTGTTATCCAAAGGAAAATATTGATTTAAATAAAGCAGCTTACCCATCTCGGTGTCCACGTGGTCTAACGCGCTACTCTCGCAGTAGCTTAGACTGCCGTTGATGGGGAGATCGGGGTTCGAACCTCACTTTGGTACTAAGGTTTTTTCCCCAAAATTGTTTTCCACTCTCCTTCCACGCAGTTGTAGGTACACTTCTTCTAAATATAGCATTCTTAATCCCTAGCACATTGGAGTAATTAGTACATAAAGGTACAAACCGAACGGGTAGTAAGATGTGGTGTTAAAACAAAAGAAAAGCACGCTAACTAAGATTTATCTGATTACCAAAACCTTCCTTCACCTCTGAAAAGACATCTTGTGAATGTGAGGAATGCCAGGTCCCCACCGTGGTTCGGATTCCACGTTAAACTGTAGGCCCTCCATTTCATCTCACAATCACCCTACCATTACACATTAGCGTAAGTGCGTATAACCCGAACGGGTAGTAAGACGCGGTACTAATAATAATAATAATAATACTATACCTTCACATGAGTAATGTGGGGAATGCCAGGCCTCCACCGTGGTTCGGATTCCACGTTAAACTGTAGGCCCTCCATTTCATCTCACAATCACCCTACCAT
>CABFVX010000563.1:135089-145089 GCA_902151425.1 Timema shepardi
CACATTCACTAGATGTCTTGTCAGAGGTGAAGGAAGGGTTTGGTAATCAGATAAATCTGTGCCGGGACCGAGGATTGAACCCCGGCCGCCGGCATAGAAGTTTAACACCTTACCCTTAAACCGCCAGGTCACCGCAAAATAAAATAAAATTGGAACGTTTGAGATCTTTGTTTCAGTTTAGGAACGATGACTTAAAAACTGAATTAAATTAGACGATATAGTTTTGGCACCACGTCCGTTCTGGCTATACGTAGATGATCTAACCACTTGAATGTGCTAGGATGGATACACGTTTAGCTCAAGAGGTAGTGCACCCAAACGGGTAGTAAGATGCGGTGCTAAACAAAATAGATGCAATAAAAATAAATCATATTTATTACAACAAACTGTACTGTCTCCCAATCCTATTAAACTAAGAGACACACAGGTCTCTTGTCACTAGAACAAAGTGTACTTCTCCCAGTCCTATGAGACACACAGGTCTCTTGTCACTAGAACAAAGTGTACTTCTCCCAGTCATATGAGACACACAGGTCTCTTGTCACTAGAACGAAGTGTACTTCTCCCAGTCCTATGAGACACACAGGTCTCTTGTCACTAGAACAAAGTGTACTTCTCCCAGTCCTATGTAAAACACAGGTCTCTTGTCACGAGAACAAAGTGTACTTCTCCCAGTCCTATGAGACACACAGGTCTCTTGTCACGAGAACAAAGTGTACTTCTCCCAGTCCTATGAGACACACAGGTCTCTTGTCACGAGAACAAAGTGTACTTCTCCCAGTCCTATGAGACACACAGGTCTCTTGTCACGAGAACAAAGTGTACTTCTCCCAGTCCTATGAAACACACAGGTCTCTTGTCACGAGAACAAAGTGTACTTCTCCCAATCCTATGAGACACAGGTCTCTTGTCACTAGAACAAAGTGTACTTCTCCCAGTCCTATGAGACACACAGGTCTCTTGTCACGAGAACAAAGTGTACTTCTTCCTGTCCTATGAAACACACAGGTCTCTTGTCACGAGAACAAACTGTATCTCTCCCTGTCCCATGAAACCAAGAGACACGCTGGTCTCCCTATATAACTCCTGCCAAGGAGAAGATATTCTCCAGTTATGGAAATGTCTGTTTCCTCCGTAGACTGACGCCTCTCTCAAGAACAGACGGGGTAAGGGGGAAGGGAGGTGCACATCAGAACAGACGGGAGGATAAGTCGACGTCACAGGGGAAAAGTCGATAGAGTCGTGATGATATTCTTCTCTTAACACCGCGTCTTACTACGCGTTAGGATTATATGCGTCTGTACTAAATACCCTGATGGTTTTAGGAAATTAGGAGGTTATATTTATAGGAAGTGTACCCGGATTTGCGTGTTGGAAGAGTGGAATACCACTTTCAATAAACTCAAGTGAGATTCGAAACTCAATCTCTACGTCATCGGTAGTGTAGTCTACTGCGATAGTAGCGCGTTAGACCATGCGGACACCAAGGCGGATGTGTGGTAAATTTTATTTTGAAAAATAAAATGCAACAACTCGAAGACAGAGAGGTTTAATATTGTACAACCCACTTCGGTGGCCTCATGGCCTAAGGCGTCGCTCTCACAATAGGCTGGACTGCCGATGAGGGGGAGAACTTGGTTAGTATCCCGGTAGGTTGTTCTGAGGGTTTTTTACCCAAAATGTTTTTTCCACTATTCTTCCACGTAAATGCGGGTACACTTCCTTTAAATTCAACCTTAGTCATACCTTAGCATGATTAGTACCCAAGTGGGTGGTGGTTCAATCCTCGGTCCCGGCACAGATTTATCTGATTACCAAACCCCTTCCTTCACCTCTGACAAGACATCTTGTGAATGTGGGGAATGCCAGGCCTCCACCGTGGTTCGGATCCCACGTTAAACCGTAGGTCCTCCATTTCATCTCACAATCACCCTACCATTACACATTAGCGTAAGTGCGTATAACCCGAACGGGTAGTAAGACGCGGCGATAAAAAAAAATTGACAAGAATATATGTTCTTCAAAATGGTAATTGTAAAACCTTGTCGCGCGTAGAAACATTATATACCCCCGTTAACTCGTGAGACAAAACACGCTAGAAAGGTTTTTATTTAGCGGACAGTGGCCCATAATTCAGCGTAAGCCACTGGTTGGGGATTTATGTTGGGAGTTACATCGCTGTGAACTATACAAGAATTTATTTGAAAACTCTCTAACACAGATTCGAAAACAATCAGTTCTCATTCACCAAAACAAGGTCACGAACAATTTTTTCTTTCTCTCTCAACCCTTTCACAAAAATTAATCTCACTACTTTAATAGCAGTCGTACCACCCTACGGTTGGATCACTACGTGGCTTTGAAGGTGTACCAACCCTTTGGAAGCTAACAAGTACCTTTATTAATCAAATGAACCAAACTTGAAGAAGGGGAAAAAAAACCAATAAAGATACGAGAATTTAATTAAATATTTCAAAGTGTTCTGATGAAATATTCTCTCCAATGACATTTAATGAAAGAAAATTTGCTTTTAAACATTTAATTTCAGCTAGATTATTATACATTCCACCAACTGAAATATTTCTGAGTAAATTATTTATACCAACAAAACAAAGTTTAATTTTTTTTTAAATATCGTAATTTTCTTTAAATAAATTGTACATAAACAGTTAAAAAGATATTAAAATTACATAATATTTAATGATTTACACATAAATATTGTTCTATTTATGGCCAAATAATTTGATTTCATCTCATTTGGTAATAAATGTCGTTTATTGAACTTTTTTTTCAACCCAACTCTACTCATTAACTTTATTAATATAATAATAATTTAGCACCGCGTCTTACTACCCGTTCGGGTTATACGCTTTAAGTACCAATTACTCTCATGGAATAGGAATTGGGAAGGTTGAATTAGAGGAAGTGAACCCGCATTTGCGTGGAGAGAGAGAGAGAGAGTGGAAAACCATTTAGGGAAAAACCACCCCCAGTTCACCCGACCGAGATTCGAACCTCGATCTCCCCGTCCTCAGCAGTCGAGCTTCAACACGACAAGCGCGTTAGCCAACTACGCCACCGAGGCGGGTATTAATTTTATTAATGTGTTTGAATTGGTCATTACAGATATAAACTTGAAATGCACTTTTCATTAAATTTTTTTTTTTTTTTGACTGTCTATTGTAGAGACAACACCAACTAGCAGGACATAATATGCCAGGCCGGGGCAGGGAGTCAGATAATCTCAACTAATGACACACTCGGGTAAAGTTGGTGTCACTGGAATGGGCCAAAATTGCTAGGCCCACTTGCTATCGTTTCCAAGATAACCCCCCCTCCCCTTAACTATGATACATTCCCTGACAAAATTTTATACCCTAAAATATTACTAACTCTCACTGTACAATGACAATAGAGGTACACTCAATATTAAAAACACCTTTTCAAGGTAGTTAATATAATGAGGTCAAGCCGGGTGAGTGGGTAAGGACATACAAAACCCAAGTACCTCGTAATTGAGAATCTCGAGAACAAAGTAAGCGAGGACGTGCGAAATGTCACGACATTAATTTTTATTCTCGTCCAAACTTGAGNATTACAGACCTGGATTCTTTTATCTTTGAGTCGAGTTCTTTCTTTGTTCGTAAGATGGAGGTACAACTTTTTTAAAAAACATTTCCCTGCTAATTGCCGTCATTTCCACAGACTCGGCGCGTGAGGGTGGACGGGTAAGGGGGGGATGGTGGGGGGTTGGATGATGAAAATTGTGAAGCAGTGAGTAGCAAGTTGGCAGAGAGAGAAACTTTGCTCAACTTTATGAATACAAAGTGCTACTATTTTTTTTCTCTCTTCTATCTCTACGATTTTTTAGCGTTAATTTGTAAAATGTGAAAGGTGTTGATTTTTTTTATAGGGGTTAATGTAATCGTAACGCAGAGTCTCAGTTCAATCTATATCCTAAATACTGACACAAGTTTGATATAGTCGGTTCACGGTTAACTTTGGTCTCTTAGGGTTGTAGAGAATAAAAATAATAATAATACTATTTAGCACCGCGTCTTACTACCCGTTCGGGTTATACGCACTTACGCTAATGTGTAATGGTAGGGTGATGGTGAGATGAAATGAAGGAAGTGGGATCCGAACCACGGTGGAGGCCTGGCATTCCTCACATTCACAAGATGTCTTGTCAAAGGTGAAGGAAGGGTTTGGTAATCAGTTAAATCTGTGCAGGGACCGAGGATTGAACCCCGGCCGCCAGCACAGAAGTCTGACACCTTACCCCTAGACCACCAGGTCACCCTATAATTAAAACTAATTGCAACAATGTCCACACTAAATAAACAGTTTATAGCTTATGTCATCGTGCGGAGGAAAAATATTTTGTTTATTCACTAAAATGTCCTTTAGGAATCCTCCGGCCAGGATTTAAATTTAAAAAAAAACGCAGAAGAAAATGTCCATTATTTAATATAAAAACATGAAAACGGCAATTTTGAAATGCAAGTCAATATTAACCAAATGCCAATTTTTAGAGTGAGAGTTTAAGTAATTTTATAAATTTTATTTTCTAAAATGTTGTAAAATTAATCAAAATAAAACAATAAATAATTATTCAAGTGCAAAACAAATTGAGTTTACCAATTTTTTAGCAAGCCATGTGAGGTTGAAGCTTGAATGGACAAGTATATAAATAAGGATTATAAAAGGTAAGGTTATAAACTAAGCTATGTAATTATTAGATGATAATTTAATATATGAAATAAGTTTCTAAATTTATCTTTCATATCTAATGTTAAACCCTTCTTATTGTTTTCTAAGTCGAAGTATTTGATTGAAAATTACGTCCTTGTGGAGATTTCATCAAGATTCAAATAACGGTCATTTAGATCCGACCCTCATGTCGGGATCACGATAAATTTAACTTTAACTCAATGTGACTTTCACTTAGCGTAATTAAACCACTGAGCTATCACGATTCACGTGACTTAACGGGATATTAAGCCAAACATCATCATTTGAGAGCATATATATTATTATTATTATTAGCAACACGTCTTACTACCCGTTCGGGTTATACGCACTTACGCTAATGTGCAATGGTAGGGTGATTGTGATATGAAATGGAGGACCTACAGTTAGGAAGGGTTTGGTAATCAGATAAACCTGTGCCGGGACCGAGGATTGAACCCCGGCCGCCAGCATAGAAGTCTGACACCTTACCCCTGGACCACCAGGTCACCACCAGCATAGATATTGATCTGTGAACTGTAATATTTATTAACAGTATTATCTGTGACTGTACTCACTTAGTTTTAAATATTGAATTACATTGTAATAAAATACTTATCATTCAAATTAATTGTATAAACTTAAGTTTTTTTTACATGTTCTACTTCACAGCTTCGATCATGTTCTCGTCGTCAATAGTTATTTAAAAGTTAAATCTACCTTGTATACACTGTAAACAAATGAAATAACGATACTAGCGAAACAAATGAAGTACTAAATAGCAGTTTTAACGTGATTGGCTGGCTAAATCACGTGATACCCTTCACTCATATTTCACGTAACTTAAACTATCTCTCAAGACAACTCTTATATAAGTGAATGTTAACTTAACAAGTTAACAGCATCGTGATGGCTTCCATTTAAAAACCACGAGGATAACCTTTACGTTAAGTTAAGGTTAAGTTGATCGTGATCCTGGCATAACGCCTCAGCCAAACGATTGGACCGGAAGTCAACTTGAGGGAGGCATTAAACTACCCCTGGGGATGATATAATCACCGATATCATTACGATTGACGTCGACTATGGGGGGGAATCAAATCAAAAAGCGCGAAGTCTCGCAGTACACTAGACCCCGATGGGATAACTCATGACGTCATTTTCAATAAGGGACGATAGTCGTTTGTTCCCTTGTCGTTTCCCTCCCCTGCCACTCCACCCGATGCAACCAGTCTAAATAATAGTATTGGTATCTCTAAGTCTGAATGACTATTCAGCGTATAGTGTTGAAAACATTGGTTGGAAGTTACTAATTTAATTTTTTGCACCACATATTACTGCCCATTCAGGTTATACGTTTATGTATTATTATTAATATTAGCACCACGTCTTACTACCCGTTCGGGTTATACGCACTTACGCTAATGTGTAAATGGTAGGGTGATTGTGAGATGAAATGGAGGACCTACAGTTTAACGTGGAATCCGAACCACGGTGGAGACCTGGCATTCCCCACATTCACAATATGTCTTGTCAGAGGTGAAGGAAGGGTTTGGTAATCAGATAAATCTATGCCGGGACCGAGGATTGAACCCTTGCCGCCAGCATAAAAGTCTGACACCTTACCCATAGACCGCCAGGTCACCCTATACTTTTATATACTCATTACGCCATTGGTTTTAGGGATTAATATGGTTATATTTAGAGGAAGTGTAATCACTTTTTTCGTGGTGGAAGAGTGGAAAACCATTTTGGAAAAAACCACCATCAATACACCCGACCTAGATTCAAACCTAGATCGTCCTTTCATCGGAAGTCTTGTCCACCGCGATAGTTGCGCCTTAGACCATGTGGCCATTAAAGCGTGTGGTTCGAATTGTGATACCTATATAAATTAGTTGCTATCCGTGGGGTGAGACTGACTCTTTAAAATCTGTATGTTTCCAGGTCTTATGCCAATTTTGTTCTCTGTTTCAAAACCAATAAACTTTTACTTCAGTTGATATGTTTAGTTTAATGTTCTACACATGGTAGCATCTACAGTTCTTTAATATGTCATCAGAATTGCGTTATTTTTCCAGGACTTTTTCTAAATATCTAAAAAGTCCTGTTAAAATGTATTTATGCTCAGGACAAACATTTAATAACCATAGAGATTACTATATCTAGGGTTAGTTTTATGACTACTACATAAATATTGCTATCGGGAGGTTAAAGTTAGCTACCAGATAAAGGTTATCAGCCACTTTAATATTTTACGCGTATTATGAACTGAATCTATCTCCCGGATAGCTATCTGTAGAATAAATATATTTTTATGCAGTAAAGGCAAGGTTGGTACTGTTTTTACTGGTGCGCGCATGCGTATCGGCCCTGCTACTACCGCTAAAACCTAGCGAGTGGCGACAACGCTCAACATTTTTTAAATAATGGCGGCTAAACAAATGCGAGGAAACAGATGGCGTCACGTGGGTGCAGAAGCTAAGATGTCTTGCAAGTACTAATTTCGGTGTCTGCCAAAATGTGGTCAATAGTTGGGTACAACGTTTACAAAATTTCATTTATTGTACTCACATTTAAATAATTTGTTCTTATATAAATATAACTCTACACATAGCTTGTCGGCTTATATAAAAGAGTTAATTAAATGTTATAACTTTATATAAAGTTAGAGCCCGGGCGTGTACTTACTAAACACGTGAACCAAGATTTTAACCTAAAAACAGATACTGATTGGCGAAACCTCATGAAAAACAACGCGTCACTATGGCAACGCCCATTTTAACTTTCAAATAAAAGTTATCAAGTACTTAAACCTCCCGATAAAAATGTGATGGATAAATACATTTTATCTGACAGATAAATGCTATCAGGCAGTCATGAGACGCACTTTTAACTTATCTACCAGATATAAATATTTATCGGCCAGATTAATAATTACCCAGGTGTCATAAGACCGGCCCTAATAAAAGCAAACTAAATGAATCTACTAAAGCAGCATTTTATTTATTTTGGGACCAAAAAAATAAATTGATTTTTTTTTACACAAACTGCAAAAATACGAACACGTTCTCTTCCATTCCACCTTATACGCTCATATTTTCTTCTTATCTACGTGACATATTTATTTTATTACATTTTATTATCTTTACCTTCTGGGACGTTGCAAGATTTGGGATATTAATACTATAAATAATTCCAGAATAGACTATTATCAACGTCTTAATTATATATGGGTCTATATTTTTAACTATTAGTTACCCACCCACTTCGGTGGCCGCATGGTCTAAGGTACTACTCTCACAAGCAGATTAGAATTCTGATGACGAAGAAATCAAGATTCGAATCTCAGTCCGGTGTACTGCGAATGCGGGTACACTTCCTTTAAATATAACCTTCCTAATCCCTATACACGTTAGCGTAATTCGTACATAAGCGTATAGCCCGAACGGGTGGTAAGACGCGGTTCTAAAATAAATACAAGCGTGACGATGCGCCTCTCGTGACAACCTGGCGATCATATCTCTACTCTGAGGAAGTCTGTTCGCTTCCACCGTGGTATATCTCTCGTGGAACGTAAACTGGATTACATAACGAGTCAACAGAAGGATCCAAAGACTCTTCTTTATATCTCATTCCAAGAGGAATTTATTATTCCTTGTCTCACCTACTTTAACGGAATTTCTGGTCCTTTTATTGTTGAGTGGTGTTTTTTATTTCTTAGGTTATTGTCTTGAAACTGAGAAAGGGGGAGGAGGGGGCGATCGTCTGTTTTGTATCGTGAGGTAAATGTTTTGACTTGAAGGGAAAAATAGGTGGAGGAAGGAGGTCATGATGAAAACTATTTTAAAGTCTAGCTTATCATTGGAAGGTCATGATGAAAACTGTTTTAAAGTCTAACTTATCATTGGAAGGAGGAAATTATGAAAACTGTTTTTAAGTATTACTTATCATTGGAAGGAGGACATGATGAAAACTTTTTTAAAGTATAACTTATCATTGGAAGGAGGACATGATGAAAACTGTTTTAAAGTCTAACTTATCATTGGAAGGAGCTCATGATGAAAACTGTTTTAAAGTCTAACTTATCATTGGAAAGGAGCTCATGATGAAAACTGTTTTAAAGTATAACTTATCATTGGAAGGAGGTTATTATCTCATAGACTTAAAACTTACTATGTATTTCAAAACTAGTCAGCGGATATGATCTAAAAAGATATCAAAATTTTACTCATTTCAAGTGTCGTCAATATCATTCTCGTATCCAAAGAAATTATAGATAAGAGTAGTCATTGATATTGAAAGAACAATCAGGGAATTTAATAATAATAATATCATCCTATTAAACAAGATTATAAATTATTGTACATTAAACACACTAAATATCAGTAAAAATATCTAATCCACTTCGGTGACCGCATGGTCTAACGCGCTACTCTTATAGTAGACTAGACTGCTGATGACAGGGAGATCTAGTTTAGAGTCTTTGTCGGTTTACTGAGGGTTTTTTTTTCAAAATTATTTTCCACTCTCCCTCCACGCCAATGTGGCTACATCCTCTAAATCTAACCTTCCTAATCCCTAAAACGATTAGCGTAATTAGTACATAAGCGAATAACATGAAAGGGCAATAAAACCGGTTGCTAAATAAATGTAATTATTTGTCGCTGTTGACCCGCCTCGGTGGCGTAGTTGGCTAACGCGCTAGTCGTGTTGAGCTCGACCGCTGTGGACGGGGAGATCAAGGTTCGAATATCGGTCTGGTGAACTGGGGGTGGTTTTTCCTAAATGGTTTTCCACTCTACCTCCACGCAATTGCGGGTTCACTTCCTCTAATTAAACCTTCCCAATTCCTAATCCATTAGCGTAATTAGTACTTAAAGTGTATAACCCGAACGGGTAGTAAGACGCGGTGCTAAATATTATTATTATTTTATTTGTCACCAGCCAAATGTATTTTAGACATGTTTTTAAAGTTCAAAATTACAGATCTCAAATGATTTAAAGTTTCTAGTTTAAAAAGTATTGGTGTCTAAAGGAAAATATCGATTTCAGTTACTTATCGATACTTTTTCCACATCCCTAAATAAACCCTCACATTTGCCCCGAGCTACAATACCCCTCTTTCGACCAACTTTATCTCAATTTACAACCTAGCGTTGCAATCAATTACATCACGGAATGGTGGATCAAGATTGATGCTTCAAATCCCACGGCAGTGACGTCACACCTCTGAGTGGGGCCCTAGCGGGGGAAGAAGGAACTATGT
>CABFVX010000563.1:147589-160101 GCA_902151425.1 Timema shepardi
CATACTTCTACTGGCGATCGTTAACGATAAAAAAATATTCAAGAAAACATATTTTCCTTAAAGAACAATGGTTATACCCTCACGGTCTCACGGTTTCAGATGATTATAGACTATAAATAGAAAATAAAACTCCAATAAAAGTAGATTGGGAACCTCTTGTAACCGTATCTATATCCACCCCTGTTTGTCAATAGTATCGTAAACCAATTTGCGATTTGTGACTCGTATTGACATTAGGTGGATACGTTGTGATGACTACAACAAGGGATACTTTTCTCAAAAGGAATTAGATTACTTTTAACGATGCCATATTGATGTAAAGTATCAAATCTCTTCAATGAAAAAAAAACAAACGCAGAGAGTATTATTTGCTGATACATTTATTCAAAATTAACCAACCTCGTCCCGTTACTCTACAGTCTCTATTACTCAAGTTAATGGTATCCTTTAGTTGAAGGTGACCTGGTGGTCTAGGGGGTAAGGTGTCAAGACTTCTGTGCTGGCGGCCGGGGTTCAATCCTCGGTACCGGCACAGATTTATCTTATTACCAAAACCTTCCTTCACCTCTGACAAGACATCTTGTTGAATGTGTGGAATGCCAGGCCTCCGCCGTGGTTCGGATCCCACGTTAAACTGTAGGTCCTCCATTTCATCTAACAATCACCCTACCATTACACAATTAGCGTAAGTGCGTATAACCCGAACGGGTAGTAAGACGCAGTGCTAATAATAATATTAATAATAATAATAATAATCTAGTTGAAAATTATATTATCTATGGCATATCATTAACACATTTAAACCAGAGATGTTTTTCAACATCGTGATCCAAACCATTAATTTTCTATTCTCTTCAACGTGCGAACGTAGGTTATGTGAGCTAAGGGCAATGTTTTTGCAGCAAAACCGGTTTTTTTTGGGCCGAAATGAATAAAACATTGCTTCAATACAAACATATAGTTTAATTTTCTTCACATAGTGATATCAACAGTCCCTTGAATATGTCAAGATTCATAGCAGCATCAGAGTAGAAACTTTTTTTAAATAAAGAGAAAAAGTTGTCATTAAATTTCAGGACACTCTTGAGAAATATTCAACAACTATTGATATCACCTCGTGAAGAAATGTAAGCTCTTATGTTTATATTGGAGCAATATTAGATATTTTTTGACACAAAAAAAATGTTTTGCTATAAAAACTGTAAAAAATATCGAACTTTTCTTGCGTTGTCTTAGTTTTAATAATGTTTACCTTTCTCACATGAGTTTTTTTTATCTCTAGGAAGAATAAAAAATCTTTATCAGCAAGCTAAAATAAATATCAGGTTTTAAATTTAATCAAAAATACAGTCTAGTTTTTTTTTAAATTCAAAAGCTTTATGTTTGACAAATAGTTTATTGCAAGAGTACATTGAAAAATTCTCAAACAAAAATTATTATAATTGTTCAAGAATTTTACGATCTGTATTAATTAATCCCCAGGAGATTGTAAATAAAATCCGTACCTTATTAATACCAACATTTCCTACTCGATACTTTTTGTCGTGGATACGTCTTTAAATTTGCTACCATACGGGGGCAATCCAAAAATCCTAATGATAACAAGATCGGGGGATACAGTTTGGCGTTGTAGTTTCGAATCTATCCTCTACATCCAAAATTAAATTATACCACTGGATAGATAAAGGATCAAAGAATGCATTACGATACGCGAGAACAGTGACGCATCGCGCGCGGTGGAGGGGGAAGTGCCGCCATTTTGAGGTTATTTTGCTACGTATCGAGATTTGCAATTAGTATAACTTTTGACTCGAAGAAGCTACGATGTTCATTTGAGTTTTAATCGTCATCTGTCGTCAAAATCTATCGATTGTATATAAAACATTAGTTTAAAGTAGTGAAAAAAAAATATAGCCCGTTACATAAACGCATTCACGTACAACACACGGCCGTGTCCATGACACAGCCACACCCCAATTTTTTTTGTTAATACATGTAATCATATGAGTACAAACATAATGCGTGTGCTACAGTGTACGCGCTCGGATACTCTGATCAAAAGTTTCTGATTCCTCTTTCGGAAATGAATCAGACACATAGCTACTGGCCCCAGTTAAAATATCGTGACTTCATTATTATCTTTACTCTCGTTAAATAAAAAGTGACACGTGGCGGTGACCGCATGGTTTAGAGTGCCACTCTCGTGGTTAACTAGACTGCCCATGAGTGGGAGATCCTAGGTTCGAAATTAGGTTAGGTGTATTGAGGGTGGTTTTCCCAAAATGATTCTCTACTCCCCCTCCACGCAAATGCAGGTACACGTTATATGAATATCGCCTTCCTAAACCCTAAAACCATTAGCGTAGTTAGTAAATAGCCTTATAACCCGAACGGGTAGTAAAACGCGGCGCAAAAAACAACAACTAGCACCGCGTCTTACTACCCGTTCGGGTTATACGCTTTAAGTACTAATTACGCTAATGGATTAGGAATTGGGAAGGTTGAATTAGAGGAAGTGAGCCCGCATTTGCGTGGAGGGAGAGTGGAAAACCATTTAGGTTAAGCCCCCCTCCCCCATTTCACCCAACCGAGATTCGAACCTCGTTCTCCCCGTCCTCAGCAGTCGAGCTCAACACGACAAGCGCGTTAGCCAACTACGCCACCGAGGCGGGTAATTAAAAATAATCGTTTTGTGTTGATTTGTTTCGTGACACAAAACAATAATCAGAAAACATATATCGTAACAATTATCTTAACATATTTGTCAATTCACTATAAAATTAGCCAGTTGTTTTTAAGTTTGTGTTACAAAGCATTATGGGTCAGTCTACATGTCAGCTAACGTGTGAATCGTCGAGTCACCCAATCAGACCCTGTTCTCGAATTCTCGGAGGACGTACCACGAATCAAACTTTAGTGTAACATGCACTAATAAATTAATTTATTGGATGATACGTGGAATTGTCACGTTCTTGCACTGAACAGCCCTCGCTCAGGGACTTCATTAATCCCCAGGAAAATGATAAACGACTTTCCTAAGCACTATTCACGACAAAGACCTAGTTTCGTGGCCGTCACTACCCGGAACAAGGGTCAGGATCTCCCTGGTGAGACGAGAAACTTTTCTTACCGTAAAGTTGGTAGCTGGTGGGGGACTACATAGGATGGAGCGCAGAGAAATAAGATCTGAACGGTTTAAAGATTGGAGTAACTTTTATTACCGTCAAGTTGGTAACTGGTGGGGGACTACATAGGATGGAGCGCAGAGAAATAAGATCTGAATGGTTTAAAGCTTGGAGGGACTTTTCTTACCGTCAAGTTGGTAGCTGGCGTGGGATTACATAGGATGGAGTGCAGAGAAATAAGATTTGAATGGTTTAAAGCTTGGAGTAACTTTTATTACCGTCAAGTTGGTAGCTGGCGGGGGACTACATAGGATGGAGTGCAGAGAAATAAGATTTGAACGGTTTAAAGCTAAGAGGGACTTTTCTTACCGTCGAGTTGGTAGCTGGTGGGGGACTACATAGGATGGAGCGCAGAGAAATAAGATTGTAACGGTTTAAAGCTTGGAGGAACTTTTATTACCGTCGAGTTGGTAGCTGGTGGGGGACTACATAGGATGGAGCGCAGAGAAATAAGATTTGAAGTGTTTAAAGCTAAGAGGGACTTTTCTTACCATCGAGTTGGTAGCTGGTGGGGGACTACATAGGATGGAGCGCAGAGAAATAAGATTTGAACGGTTTAAAGCTTGGAGGGACTTTTATTACCGTAAAGTTGGTAGCTGGCGTGTAATTACAAAGAATTGAGTGCAGATAAATAAAATGTACATGTATTGAGGTGGGGATAAAGTGAACGCGAGCTATGGGCAGTATTTTGGAAGTTTTTGATAACAAAGTGGTGACCTGGTGTTCTAGGGGTAAGGTGTCAGACTTCTATGCTGGCTGCCGGGGTTCAATCCTCGGTCCCGGCATAGATTTATCTGATTACCAAACCCTTCCTTCACCTCTGACAAGACATCTTGGGAATGTGGGGAAATCCAGGCCTCCACCGTGGTTCGGATTCCACGTTAAACTGTAGGTCCTCCATTTCATCTCACATTCACCCTACCATTACACATTAGCGTAAGTGCGTATAACCCAAACGGGTAGTAAGACGCGATGCTAATAATAATAATAATAATAATAATAACAACAAAGCATTTGTTGGCTAAAATAATTAAAATAAGTCTCCAGTACAAACTAATA
This sequence comes from Timema shepardi, assembly GCA_902151425.1. NCBI lineage: Eukaryota > Metazoa > Arthropoda > Insecta > Phasmatodea > Timematidae > Timema > Timema shepardi. The sequence goes on from CABFVX010000563.1 coordinate 151,834, forward strand.
GTTTAATTTTCTCCACACGGTGATATCAACGGTGGTTGAATATCTGTCATGAGCAAAGCGGCATTAGATGAACACTTTTTAAACGCAGAGATAAATTTGTCATTAAATTCTAGGACACCCTCGACGGATATTCAAGAACCTGTTGGTATCATCACATCAAGAAAATTAAACTGTTTGTTTTTACGGGAGAAATACTTGATTTATTTTTACAAAAAATAAGTTTTGATTTATAAACTGCACAAACTATTGCACTACAAACTCCTTACCTACAGTACCACTTTGAGAAACAATGTGGTGATCAATTATCCGGGAGTTGGATACAAAATTAATCTTAAATCGAAAAACACTTATAGGCTTGGTTTTCTGGATTCTTCACTGAGAAAATTGAAATTTCTGGTGGTTTAATAATTTTCTTTTTTCATTTTAAAAATTATTTTAAATTTTGTGGCATTTTTTTTCCAAAATTTGATAGAATGGTTTCATTGGTCTCAACTAATTTTTTTTAGAGTAAGATACTGGTACATAAACTGCATCACCATGTGACGTCAGAGCTATACCGACCAGTTGAAGTCACTGAATAAACAAATGAAGTACTAAATAGCCTTGTTGACGTCACTAAACAAACAAATTAAGTACTAAATAGCCCTGTTGACGTCACTAAACAAACAAATTAAGTACTAAATAACCCTGTCGACGTTACTAAACAAACAAATGACGTACTAAACAATCTTGTTGGCGTCGCTAAATAAACAAATGAAGTACTAAATAGCCTTGTTGACGTCATTAAACAAACAAATTAAGTACTAAATAGCCCTGTTGACGTTAATAAACAAACAAATCAAGTACTAAATAACCCTGTCGACGTTACTAAACAAACAAATGACGTACTAAACAGTCCTGTTGGCGTCGCTAAATAAACAAATGAAGTACTAAATAGCCTTGTCGACGTCACTAAACAAACAAATGACGTACTAAATAATTTGTTGGGGTCACTTGCAACATGATTGGCTGGATAGAGCACGCAGTAACCTCCTACTAGCATTCACGTAACGTGAAAGTTATACCTTGGCAAATTCTTGAGTTAAGTGGACTGCATCGTGATGGCTTCCATTTAAAAACACAAAGAACAACCTTTACATTGAGTTACATGAAAGTTGAGTGAACGGTAAGTTGATCATGATCTCAGCAAGTTAATGTTACGTTAAGTTACGTGAACGTTAAGTTTTATCGTGATCCCGGCATAAGTGAGGTATTATGAATGTTTTTTCCCCCTTCTTTTTTTTTGAAACACGCTTAACAAAGTGATAACTGACGGAATTCTGTTTTGGCGATTTATTATGCATTCCCTTAAAATTCACTTTACTCATCCTTTTTCAATGTTGTAGAACTTTGACTTGCTGAATCCAAAGAACAATGCAGTGTTTTTTTTTATCACCACGTCTTACTAACAGTTGGTATATACAGTAAACTCATAGCTTCTTTGGTGCTGACCGACAGCTGACGGCTTTTAAACGTTACCAGACCAAATTATGTATCCCTACGCCGAACCCTATAATCTGCAAAAACATTTGTTTAGCAGCTGTCACTTCTGACAGTCAAAATTTATGTATATACCTAAATGTTGCCTGTCAGAAGTGACAGCTGTGAGCTGTCAGTCAGCACCAAAGAAGCCACGAGGCTACTGTACGCTTATGTACTAATTACGATTTTGGTTTTAGGAACGAGGAAGGTTATATTTAGAGGGAGTTTACTGACATTAGCCTGGAGGTGAGAGTGGAAAACACAATTTTGTAAAAAAACATTCTAAATGCATCCGACCGAGATTTGAACCTCAATCTCCTCGTTATGGGTAATCTAATCTACTGCGAGAGTAGATATAGTTTAGTTAATATGGGACTCTCACGCATTTTATCATTCTTGCGAACCCTCGGAGGGAGGGAGTATTGTGATACTAAAATAATCTAAACTGAAGTGTTGATGGATGTTGACGTTTTATGATCACCTGAGCCTGAAATGTTTTCTTGATGGCGTCCGTCTGTCTGTCTGTCCGTCTGTCTGTGTGTCTGTGTGTCTGTATCTCGGCCCAGGAACAAAACCATTTTAGCGATCGAGCTAAAAAAAAACTGGATTAAAAGAGCAACAATGTTACTTTACATAAAGAGGCTCTAACAATTTTGATTAAAATTCATATCTAGACCTTGTTTAACTTTACATACAAAATGTTCATCTCATATTCCCTTGAACATGAATTTGAGAGTATTTTACAAAGATGTAAAGATCATATTTTGTTCCTTTCTTTGAAATAAGAAATAGCTTATCATTGCAAAGCTATAGGGATCTTTACAATAAGCAAGAATATTTTATAAAATCAATTTTTCACCTGAGATATGGGCATATATATATATATATATATGAGCTTTGGGAAAAGGAGAGTTGAAAATGCTCAGTACAAATAATGTGTTTCTGTAACAGTGTATTTTATGTAATGTACTCTAGTTAGTGAAATTATTATTATTATTATTATTATTATTATTATTATCACCGCGTCTTACTACCCGTTCGGATTATACGCTAGTTCACCCGACCGAGATTCGAACCTCGATCCCCCCCATCCTCAGCAGCAGAGCTTCAACACGACTAGCGCGTTAGTCAACTACGCCGCCGAGGCGGATTATAGTTTAAAAAATGTGTCATGTTTATTGATGTTTGACTAAATGTAATTTCCTGGTTTGTAGCTAAACACAAGCATAATTGTCTTTCAAAACATATGTGTAAACTTATTGTGGACTGTTATGAATAGCTTGGCTGACGCAGGCTTTCACTGTTACGAGGGAAATGTGTTTCTTATGTAACATACCTCTGTCCCAATGTTACTCGACTCTGTTCATACCAATCATATGTAAATACATACATTTAAACTTTCTTTTTCACTGCCCATCTTCAACACCCCCCACCCCCTCGTACTTCCCTTTATAACTCCTTCCCTCCCGCCAGTGTTACGTTGTCTGGATTCTTTTTCACAGTCGTACCCAATGTATTCAAACAATAATAGAACTGTTCAGAAAGTTATGTCACGGAGCAGGAGGCGAATTTACCATCTTGTGAAACAGTCCCATTATTTTTTTACAAGATGGTAAATTCGCCTCATGCTCCGTGACATAACTTTCTGAAAAAATATATTATTCATAAGACTGTATCTACACCTCTTTCAATTTATTGGTTCTGGTGGTTCGTAAGAAATTATTAGGAAATAACTCTCACTTCAATGGTATTTTTATAGTTTTTTTTAAACTCATTGATATATAGCAAGGAGAGTTGATCTATAGGTGTGTAAGAGACCTGCTATGGAGATTTGTTCTATAGGTGTGTAAGAGACCTGTTATGGAGAGTTCTATAGGTGTGTAAGAGACCTGTTATGGAGAGTTCTATAGGTGTGTAAGAGACCTGCTATGGAGAGTTCTATAGGTGTGTAAGAGACCTGCTATGGAGAGTTCTATAGGTGTGTAAGAGACCCGCTATGGAGAGTTCTACAGGTGTGTAAGAGACCCGCTATGGAGAGTTCTATAGGTGTGTAAGATACCTGCTATGGAGAAGAGGAAAGCAGGGAGAGTTGATATATAGGAGTGTAAGAGACCCGCTATGGAGAGTTCTATAGGTGTGTAAGAGACCTGCTAGGGAGAAGAGGAATGCCCTTGTAGAATAATGAAGTATTGAATAGAGCATACGTTGTACCTATTGTCACATATCCAACAGAAACATGAACATTGAATGTTAGAGAGACTTGTAAAGTGGAGGATATGGGAATGAAGTTTGTGAAGAGCATGTTAGCCGTCACAACAAGTGAGAGGAGAAGAATGGAAGAAATTAAAGTGGGGAGAATGGTGAAAGGATTGAAGAAGATGGAGGCATTTTACTAAACTGACCCGGCTACAGGCTTTAAACCGGTGTTGATGATGATGATTATATATAAATACGTATGTGATATAATATATATAATAAAATAATATATTTAAAATCTTAATATATAAATAAATATATACGCATATAAAATATTTTATTAGGCATTAAACGCCATTTTTGTTAAGTATAATTATTAATTAATTAATATTTAGCACCGCGTCTTACTACCCGTTCGGGTTATACGCTTTAAGTACTATTTACACTAATGGATTAAAAATTGGGAAGGTTGAATTAGAAGGAAGTGAACCCGCATTTGCGTGGAGGGGGAGTGGAAAACCATTTAGGAAAAAACCACCCCCAGTTCACCCGACCGAGATTCGAACCTCGATCCCCCCCGTCCTCAGCAGTCGAGCTCAACACGACTAGCGCGTTAGCCAACTACGCCACCGAGGCGGGTTATAATTATTAAAAGGTTTCTATAAATCACCACACATAAGAATTAAAATCTTATATTCTCACTAAACTACTAGCCTTAACTCACCCGTATTGATGAGCACGTGGGATACGGTGTTATCCTCGCACCTTTTCTACTTTGATTGTAACGAGAAGAATCCCTGGCGAAGATTTATTCTAACATAATATTCCCTATCCTTTCCCGAAAGTGTAGGTACATTTGTTATAAAACCCTGTCCTTCTCGTTCCTATCCAATAAATGATAATATCCTGGATAGTTTGGTTGGGTAGTATGACAGTCTTCCCATAAGGGCCTCTGATTCAAAACTCTCTAGAAATGTCAAGAACTATAATTGGTTCCTAATTGAGTTTTATTATAACGTAAGTAGAAATTTTAATATTTTTACTTATACTGAATATTTAAATTTTTAGTTAAATACAAATTCGAAATGAATTGAATATTTTATGCTATAATATCATGTGTATATATATACATAAATAAATATAAAATATATACATATATATGTATATATATTCGTATTGTTAAATAAAAAATTTAATCTTGGAAAACCACGTTGCCAAAATTTATAAATGTGAAACATCAAAAACCCCACGGATTCAGCTTGCAAACCGTCTGTTGGCGAATATAGTGTCAACATTTTCGGATATAGGGTTTTATGCGGTCATCACGGTGAACCCCCCGGCCACCAATCTCAGTTCTCTAGACCGGAGTCGTTACTTCTTTATTAATGTAACTCCTCAATTGTCCCCGCGAGGTCGAGTTTGACCTCATCACAGAAAATTTCTGGAAGCAACAAGGATCAAACCAGGGACCTCTAGATCTGTAGCCAGGAAATCTGACCACAGAGACGGGTCATAAATGTCAATATATATATTACAGTATAACGACGTGAGTTGATAAAACGTAAACACGACCATTAATTCATAAGTTTTAACTTTTAGTTTCAAATTAAGAATTGAATTAAATTTTTAAAATGAACCTCGAGTTGTATTTGTAATTTGAAACTTTGAATTAGATTCGAATCTTTTAAATAATAAGATCCGATATTTTAAAATCGAATCAAGATTCGTATTCTGTTTCGAAAGTTCGATATTCCGCAAAGTTTTAGATCGAATTATTACCGCAAAATAAGGAGGACCGAGGGGGAGGAAGGGACGCATCACGTCAGTCGAACATTCTAGAAGCAAAAAACATTCATTTATATTGAAAGGTGGAGATGGAACATTCGTGTAGTAGTCGTCGATTAGTTAGGAGATCCTTTCGTCGAGATAAAGCATATTCTTTTATTAATCACCGAATCTGAGTCAGGACCGTAATCAATCCCGATCCAATCCAATTTAAATCCTCCCAGTTCCTTAAGAAGTGAAATAACGCGTGTGATATCGGTTTGCGCGTTCACCCTGTCCGGTACATCAATGAAGCTGACTTAACACTTTATTAATATAATATTTAGCACCGCGTCTTACTAACCGTTCGGGTTATACGCTTTAAGTACTAATTACGTTAATGGATTAGGAATTGGGAAGGTTGAATTAGAGGAAGTGAACCCGCATTTGCTTGGAGGGAGAGTGGAAAACCATTTAGGAAAAACCATCCTCAGCTCACCCGACCGAGATTCGAACCTCCATCTCCCCGTCTTCAGCAGTCGAGCTCAACACGACTAGCACGTTAGCCAACTACGCCACCGAGGCGGGTGACACTTTATTAAATTCACATAAGTGATTAAAATGGTAGCCTGATAACAAATCCCAAGAACTCAATCAGTATAATATCAATACTCATGAATTGTGAATAATGAACAAGAAAAATAGGTCGGACCCACCTCGGTGGCGTAGTTGGCTAACGCGCTTGTCGTGTTGAGCTAAACCGCTGAGGACGGGGAGATCGAGGTTCGAATCTCGGTCGGGTGAACGGAGGGGTGGTTTTTCCTAAATTGTTTTTCCACTCTTCCTCCACGCAAATGCGGGTTCACTTCTTCTAATTCAACCTTCCCAATTTCCAATCCATTTGCGTAATTAGTACTTAAAGCGTATGACCCGAACGGGTAGTAAGACGCGATGCTAAATATATATATATTTTTTTAAGAACATTACAGGTTTTCCAATTTCCTTCTATGCAAATTCGGGAGCAGTTCCTCTTTAAGTTCTACTTAACTCATCCCTAAGGTAATTAATAACTGCATACAAGTAGAAGAGGATACTTAAAGACGTGGTTGTAACAAATAAAGTGCGGTTTCGTTGAATTATGTCTCAAAGTGCAGACAAAAGGGGCGACTAGTATCTTTATAAAAGGTGTTAGAAACTGACACTAAACATTTTCGAAGTGCACGTAAAATTATCGATAAAATATTTGTAAACTACTCCAGCGATAGTTGTAAATTTCTTTCCTCCGTCGACCATAATATTTCCCAAGGGTTGTACCCCGCTCCCCTGGTCTTTCTTACCAGTGGTCAGACGTGATGAACTAAGGCCAGGTACACAATATCACAGTATCCCAAGGGCTGTACCCCGCTCTCCTGGTCTTAACAGTGGTCAGACGTGATGAACTAAGGCCAGGTACACAATATCACAGTATCCCCAGGCTGAAGGCCAGGTCCACAGTCTTACAGTATCCCCAGGCTGTACCCCGCTCTCCTGGTCTTACCAGTGGTCAGACGTGATGAACTAAGGCCGGGTCCACAATCTTACAGTATCCCCAGGTTGTAACCCACTCCATGGGTCTTAACAGTGGTCGAGCGTGATGAGCTAAGGCCGGGTCCACACTTGTTACCGTATCCCAGGGATGGGGCGGGTGACGATACTCACGGCCACGGTCGAGACCAAGTATAGTCTGATCCAATCATTGATGCGACTCATAATCTCCATCACCCGTGTGTCACTGGCCCACGACAAGAGTTTGGTTCGGATCACGTTCACACATGTCGTGGCTCCCTTTGATGTGCCGGAGAAATACCGACTGGAAACGGGACGTAGTGATCTGATAGTCGTCAGGGATACAGGGTACAGACGTGTTCAATATACCTGTCAGGGATACAGAGTACATACGTGTTCAATATACCTGTCAAGGATACAGGGTACATACGTGTTCAATATACCTGTCAGGGATACAGAGTACATACGTGTTCAATATACCTGTCAAGGATACAGAGTACATACGTGTTCAATATACCTGTCAGGGATACAGAGTCTTGTACACACAGACGTGTTCAAGATACCTGTCAGGGATACAGGGTACAGTCGTGTCCAATATACCTGTCAGGGATACAGGGTACAGACGTGTTCAATACACCTGTCAGGGATACAGGGTACAGACGTGTTCAATATACCTGTCAGGGATACAGGGTACAGACGTGTCCAATATACCTGTCGAGGAAATGACACGAAGGTACGATAAAAGTGTGAGCCTGGCCTAACACGAAACGAGCCGAAGCCAACAACGCGCCGAACCTTTAATAAAATAGAAGCCAGTACATCGGGCGCACCTGCCAACAAAAGAGTTTATTTCCCAGCATCCTGAGTTGAGGTCAATGCTAGGGGGAAGGCGGAGGGACCACTCTAACAAGGAGAAGGGAGGGAGATTGGTCCACCTGTGATCTCCATTGATCATAGTCCCAGTCCACGTACACCTCGTCTACCCTGAGAGGTAGTGTAGTCTGACCGTGACCAATTACACCATGGTTCTATCTTATGAGCTGCACCATAGTGAAACTACGCAAGAAAGTAGTCCTACCTTGACCAATTACTCCATGGCTCTGTCTTATGAGCTGCACCATAGTGAAACTATGCAAGAAAGTAGTCCTACCTTGACCAATTACACCATGGCTCTGTCTTATGAGCTGCACCAGAGTGAAACTATGCAAGAAAGTAGTCCTACCTTGACCAATTACACCATGG
>CABFVX010000563.1:167281-180751 GCA_902151425.1 Timema shepardi
CCCCCCTGGTCACCCCCCCCCCCCCAACCCCCATATATACTCATCTCCAGATACCCTGGGGATATGGGGCCCATTTTCGTGTGGGGGGAGCAGCCCTTGAGACCTTATCCGAAAAAAAAATCCTTCACCCCCAATCCCTTCGAGTCCTCCTACCGCATGGACGCATCTAAGGAAACATCCCCCTACTCCTTTCCAGCCCCTCTGCCCTCCCGCCCCACCAACACATGTCCAGAACATATTTTAAAAACTAAAATCTACCTATATTTGTGTTTTATTACTATGAGTAAAAAATATTTTATTTCTTTAGTTTGGACTAAGGATTTTTTTAATAATTTTTCTTAATTATTGCGCAATTTGCGCATTGGTTTGCTAGTTTAATTAAATCTGGAAAACTGAGGTAAATTTTAGAATAAATGCACTTAAAAGAGTTTTTAGACGAGATGTTTTACATCCCTTCTTAGCACGAATGCTGGTGTATTTGTTTTAAAACAACCTTCTCCACTCTCCATATCTAGATATTAAATGGTTAAATATGTTGGTAGAACCTCTAGCATGCCTAACACTAACAAACCCATTGGTACAGGTGTTTTTTTTTGTGTAAATTATGTAAACAACGTTCACGATACAGCCCAAATTTCGTGGAAATGGCCTTATCTGACAGCTTGTAAAGCTACTATAACTACTTTCACGTATTTATACGTCAAATAATGTGATATTTAACGGTCACTTTTGATACATATTTACAATACCTATAAAATAACACAAATAATGTATGAAAATGTTCAAATTCGGCCAACAAATATTTCTATTTTATTTTTTCAAACGGCATTTTTATGAAAATTGGACTGTATCTATAACTAATAGTTAAGTTAATTATTTATTGATGGACAGTGACAAATAATGTTCATTTTCAATGAACAGTTGCGAGTCTCGGCGGTATTAATAGAGTGTCCGACTTATTTGAGAGATAAATGGTACAGTTACGACAGCCTGTCATTGTGGTAGAACTTCCCATGTGACGATTTCCCATCATATGTACTTACCTTCCTCAACCTTGGCCACTTCAACTAGTGCTGGAGTAATAATATGTTTAGCAAGCTACTGAGGTGACCTGGTGGTCAATCAATGATAATATCCTGAATAGTTTGGATGGGTAGTATGACAGTCATCTCATAAGGGCCTCTGATTCAAAACTATCTAGAAAAGTCAAGAACTATAATTGGTTCCTAATTGAATTTTATTATAACGTAAGTAGATATTTTAATATTTTCACTTATACTGAATGTAATCACATGATGTTAAGCTGAGGTTCTAGTTAAATGGGTAAGCAGGCAGTCTAGGGGTAAACTGTCAGACTTCTGTGCTGGCGGCCGGGGTTCGATCCTCGGTCCCGGCACAGATTTATCTGATTACCAAACCCTTCCTTCACCTCTGAATCTCACAATCACCCTACCATTACACATTAGTGTAAGTGCGTATAACCCGAACGGGTAGTAAGACGTGGTGCTAATAATAATAATACTATTACTGATATTGTAATTAGCTGATATAATATAAACACATTTGTGTAATAGCTATGCGTAACCCATTCCAACCAACAGCTTCTCTGAGGGCTATTTATCCCTTATGTGAATAATTAAGGGGCGCACGTCCTTCTAGGCCAAGTGTAATTGCTATGAGACCTTGCTCCAAGCCAAATGTAACGGAACAGAGGGTTAACAATTTCCCACTCTCACACGCAACGATTTACACTGCTGATACCTCGCGAGTATGAACATGGCAATTGAGTTACTGACTATTTTTATCAAAAAACTCCTTCTAAAGTGACCACTGTTGTTACCTCGCGAGTATGAACATGGCAATAGAGTTACCTACTATGTTTGATCAAAAAACTCCTTCAAAAGTGATCATTGTTGTTACTTCGTGAGTATGAACATGGCAATAGAGTTACTGACCATATTTTATCAAAAAACACCTTAAAAAGTGACCACTGTTGTTACTTCGTGAGTATGAGCATGGAAATAGAGCTACTGACCATATTTTATCAAAAAACTCCTTCAGAAGTGACCAATGTTCTTTTCTCGGTGGTATGACTAAATCTACCATGGAATTCATCTTACGAATGAACGTAAAATATATTTCAAATATATATTTTAATTATATTTTTATAGTATTTCAAAGGGATAGCAATTATTATATTTGTTTTAAATTATAATAAAACAAAGGTTCTATAATCTATTATATTTCTAACTAATTTCTGTTTCGACATGTAGATAATGTATTTCAAAACACTATTTCAGTCGAAGGAAATTATTAACCAAAACTAACATAAAAATTAAATCCATACGTTTACGTGATAGAGTATTTTAACTTAAACCTCCATTCAACCATTCAGGTCAATGAACTATAGGAAATAATAATAATACTTTTTTACGATGACTGTTGATTTTGACATGTATTTTTGAGTAATTTGGGACAGTTTTAAAGTTGTAGCTCGATACTGGGTCAGAGTATTAACTGCCAAATACTTATTAGAAAATATAATGTAAAATTAGGTTGAAGTTGGCTACTTTTCCATATAGAGAAAGTATCGCAATCGTTAAAATATTATATCTTGAGATTATGATGGTTTTTGATGTTACATAAGCTCCATAACTGAGAAAACTTGTTGTTACAATTCCATCTGACTGTACTTCTGTATGTCTGTTTTCTTTCAAATTGAAATGATTGATTATGTTTTATTGCCATTTTTTGAGCAGAAATTGAGATTTTTAATCTACTTCTAAAATTAAGGTTAACTTACAAAACAGTTATTTATAAAATGTTAAAGCCAGTTTTGAGAAATGTTGATAGTTTATCTGGTGACTGTCTCATATGGTAAATAATAATGTTGGTTCGTTTTATTAAAAATTAATAAATTGAGGGAAGTTTACTGATAAAAGATGGTTATTTTTAAAAATATTTTTTAGACTACAACGATACTGTAAGTAAGGCTGTGTCGTCCCATTTATTTATTAAAGTGTTATTTAATGAGCACTTTGTTAACAAACTAATTATATCCACACACGAATTACAAACTAACTTAACTGTAGTACAGATCAGACACCTAGCACCTCCTTTATAAAATCATCATCGAGGCAATAGGAGGCCCCAATTTCCCCCTTGATAAGTCTTCCGGACATATATGAATCCGACACGGGACCCTTAGCCGAGCAGAAAGACGAACTACTTCCGGAGTTACGATGTCTCTTTTGTCATCTTCTTGGAGTCCAATATCTCGTGAACTTCTCTATTCTACTTTTCATCTTCTACTTTCCATTTTCAGAGAATTCCAAATAACAGGCACATAAAATGTTGGCTACGTTAAAGCGTAATAAAATATTTTGGCAGAGAAACGTAATATGATATTTACAAACTATATTTTAAAATACTTTATTATAAAGTTGTTTTTATTAATGACGCGTTTTCTTCATAATTTATTATAAGGCTAATTTTTTTTTAGCTATGTTCCCTTCATACTTTATTATAAGGTTATTTTTTGTGCATTTCCATTCATAAATTATTATAAGGCACTTTTTAATATCATCCATTAAAGTTTTTTGACAGAATTCCTATAAATAGTTTATTGTACAACATATATTAGTGATTTTTCTTCAGAAAAAAACCTAATTTTATATTGAAATATGACACCGGGATCCGGGAATTGAACTTAAAAATTATATATGAATAATTGTTATAATATGGATTTATCGCGCCTCGCTTTGGGCGTCAATTGAACTACTATGGGTTAATCGATCACTCTTTGGGCGTCAATTGTAAACACTATGTGATCAATCACCCCACTTTGGGCGTAGATTGAATAACTATGGAATCATTCGCGCCGCTCTGGGCGTCGATTGAAACACTACAGATTAATTCCCTGATATGAGAATGCTGTGATGATGTACAGGTTGTCTAAAGCTCCGTGATCGAGCGCCTATCATCACTGTACGGATAAGATACCGTTTAATCAGCTGTCTATAGCTCCGTGTTCGAGCACTAATTAAATCGGTATACTAATAAAATTGAAGAAAGAGAACTGTTGATGGCTGTTTATTCACACACGGTTTATTTTAATTACACATGTTAATTACTTGAACATATTTCAATTAAATGTTTTATATCACTGCACACTTGTGATATTGATGTGACTTATATTATACTGTGTTAGACTGCCTTGTGCGTGAGCGTGATCTCGGTGTCGATGTTTGGATCCCGGAGATGCCTTAAACATACGAACAATGGTTTATATATAACATACCCCTTGCCTTTCTCTCCCCTCATCAACAGTGTAGAATCCAACTAATAGAAAGAGTCCTGGCGAACAGGTTTTGTGAAAGCTAGCTTCTTATTGGTATAGGGAAATGGCGTCTTTTGAAAAAATACTATGAAGTTGTTCCCTTTAACAAGAATTGACGCAGTTATTCTTTTAACAAGAAAGATGGTATAAAAAATATTTTTAGGGGTGAAATCCTTTTCACATTGTTTCTGAGAAGCTCGTGTTTCTTCATGGATGAATCTTAAAAATATACTCTACATATATTACTTTAAAGAAAAATTACCCTCATCCATGACTTTTTACATAATTTAGAGTTAATCCAAATCAATATCATTACAGAATTAGTATTTAAGAAAAAAGTTATAACCTGTTTAAAAATGTATCATTCTACTATGTTATAAATTTAATTTATTATAAAAATATTATAATTTTCTTTTATCATGTGAAACAACCTACCTAAAAAAAACTTCTAGTAAATTTTTGCAAAAATTTGTATTTTCAAAAATGAGTAATTTGAAAACAAACCTCAATTTTTGGGCCAGAATCCTAATCAAAATACTGCCCAAAATAATAATAAAATAACATATAAAAACCACGTTTGAACGTAATTCGTTTGATATAATCCTCCAAACTTCACATTTAAATTTGATATGGGCATACTTTGAGATGTTTAATTGATTTGATTCTTAAACTACAACTAAGGATTGTATACTGATGAGTAAATTTTGAAAAGGTGATATTTTTATAAAGTGGCTGTAAATTTTTTTGTTAACAATGGGTGTCTTCAGAATGTTTTACTTGATATAAAATCATAATGTATGGTCCTTTTATTAAATTATTTTTAGAATAGTTTATTTTTGGACAATTTGTTACAAATCTTAAGAAATTATATCTAAAAGTATTCACAATTTTGTTGTACTAATTATTTTTTTATGTACAACTCTATCTAGAATTTGCAGAGGTTTTCTTGAACGGGTGTTGCACGGATTAGACAACAACAAACATGACTAGAATATACGCACAGCGACAATCACACGGTATAAGGCGTGACTCTCGCAATATACTGAATTTACGGAAAAAGGGAGGCCAATAATCAATTCCAACCTGGGTGAATTAGGTACTTTTACCCACCTAGAGACAAACTTGGTTATCACAGGCATCAGAGGAACGAATGTATATACATACACACACACATTTGTATCAGTTGTCCGATAATATAGACACGTGTTTAAGAATAGTCCGAGTGTATAGACACGTGCATAAGAATTGTCTGAGTGTATATACACGTTAATAAGAATTGTGCGAGTGTATAGACACGTGCATAAGAATTGACCAAGATTATAGACACGTGTATAAGAATTGTCCGATAATATAGACACATGAATAAAAATTGTCTGATAATATAGACACGTGCATAATAATTGTCCGAGAGTATAGACACTTTAATAGAATTGTCCGAGAGTATAGACACGTTAATAAGAATTGGCTGATAATATAGACACGTGAATAAGAATTTTCCGATAATATAGAACTTCTGTGCTGGCGGCCGGGGTTCAATCCCCGGTCCCGGCACAGATTTATCTGATTACCAAACCCTTCCTTCACCTCTGACAAGACATCTTGTGAATGTGGGGAATGCCAGGCCTCCACCGTGGTTCGGATTCCACGTTAAACTGTAGGTCCTTCATTTCATCTCACAGTCACCCTACCATTACACGTGATCGTAAGTGCGTATAACCCGAACGGGTAGTAAGACGCAGTGCTAATAATAATAATAATATTAATAATAATAGATAATATAGAAACGTGCATAAGAATTGTCCGAGATTATAGACACGTGAATAAGAATTGTCCGATAATATAGACACGTGCATAAGAATTGTCCGATAATATAGACACGTGCATAAGAATTGTCCGAGAGTATAGACACGTGCATAAGAATTGTCTGATAATATAGACACGCGCATAAGAATTGGCTGATAATATAGACACGTGAATAAGAATTGTCTGATAATATAGACACGTGCATAAGAATTGTCTGATAATATAGACACGTGCATAAGAATTGTCCGAGATTATAGACACGTGCATAAGAATTGTCCGAGATTATAGACACGTGCATAATAATTGTCCGAGAGTATAGACACTTTAATAAGAATTGTCCGAGAGTATAGACACGTTAATAAGAATTGTCCGAGAGTATAGACAAGTGAATAAGAATTGTCCGATAATATAGACACGTGCATAAGAATTGTCCGAGAGTATAGACACGTGAATAAGAATTGTCCGAGTGTATGGACACGTGTATAAAAATTGACCGATAATATAGACACGTGAATAAGAATTGTCCGCGTGTATAGACACGTGAATAAGAATTGACCGAGAGTATAGACAAGTGCAGATCACTTTCCTCTAGCGTGTTTACTGTATAGCTCGCTATTGGATTACCTCGTTCAATCTAACTAATTATATTATTAGCTCGACGCAACAAAGAGATGAGAGCTCTACACAATGTGAAATGGTAATCAATTCAAAGCACTAGATATAAATATGACTTTTAAGAGGAAAATATTTAATATTCTTCTCTCTAAATATTATGTGAAATAAAGATTAAATTGTGGATTTGTGCTTGGTTGAATGAGCAGACTTTTTTTTATTTAGAATTAGTTACAAACGGGGATAATAATATTTTATTGAAGGATTATTTTCTATTATAAGAGTTTAATATCGGTTCTATGATTAATCAAAGGATTAAATTCACAATATTAAAGAAAATAGTTATTTTAACAATTTTTTTAAAAAAATTATAGAATATATCATGCCAAATGTAATTTTTACTAATATAAGTAAACTCTTAACAAAACACAATAATCACTAACACAACACCTTAGTTACGTCATTAGGGTTTCAGAGTAATTAAGCTAGCTACAGAGTTATATTCCTGATATAACTTAAAATTTATCAATTGTGAAAACTCACGTTTCCCCTTTTACAGTGATCAATTAACGTCCGGAGGGAACGATATATTGTATATATTTTAAATGTAAGCTAGTTTGTAAGACGCGTGCTTCTATTTGCTACAGACGCGCAGTGTTCAAACGAGATAAAGTAATAGAATTGCAATGACCAAGGCTGCAGGAGACTTCATTTCGATACGATTCATGGTTCAAATGTAATCTTTTATATTATATCCCAGTTAATTGGATCATTAGGTGCGATTTTTAACATTATTTTTAAATCGCCTCTTACACACCAGTCGGTTAATACGCCTATGTAAATACTATTACACTAATGTTTCGGGTATTAGGAGGATTGGATTTAGAGGAAATGTACCCACATTTTCTTTATGGAGATTGGAAAACCATTTAGGAAACAAAACCACCCTCGGTACACAAACCGGGATTGAACCTCAATCTCCCAGTCTTCAGCAATGTAGTGTGTTGCGAGGGTGACAGCTCAAACTATATGACCACCGATGCAGGTTTGAACCGTTCTTTTAAAGTATATAATAATATAAATGGCACAAACCCTAATTATATTATTTATGATTATTTCGATGGTGAAAATAATATCAAATATACAAGCTTTTATTATTTTACTCTTCCTCAAAACCGGCTCCGCGGTTGAATGTTCAATGTGCCTGGCTACGAGTCTTGGGGTCCCCGAGTTCGATTCTCAGCCGGTACATTGAGTATTTTCCCTATAGGACGATTACCCCAACGGTCACCAAGGTATGGTTTATTAGGCTTAAGTTAGGTTTAAGTGTTTCCACTGGTTCCACACCTTCACATTCATACTAATTATTATTATTAGCACCACGTCTTACTACCCGTTCGGGTTATACGCACTTACGCTAATGTGTAATGGTAGGGTGATTGTGAGATGAAATGGAGGACCTACAGTTTAACGTGGGATCCGAACCACGGTGGAGGCCTGGCATTCCCCACATTCACAAGATGTCTTTTCAGAGGTGAAGGAAGGGTTTGGAAATCAGATAAATCTGTTCCGGGACCGAGGATTAAACCCCGGCCACCAGCATAGAAGTCTGACACCTTACCCCTAGACCGCCAAGTCACCCTCATACTAACACCATCAACTAATCTCATCGGGACATGGAAAGAGCCTCCACGGAAAGGATGTACTATTAGTACATTCGGGAGTCCCCTGGACAACGGTACATTAGTACCGGATAATCTTTCCACAAAATGGGCCACGAATGATGTAACTCAGACGCACATTATTATTCCCTCCCCCGCCCTCCCCCCACCAAAGCGAAACTTGATGGTTACATTGTCATGTAAATTACCTCTAAAGCTCAGTAAGTTAAGAAACGCACATAAAAACTGAGATAAACACAACATTTCATAGAATGTTCTATTTTTGTGTTATCTTTGTCGACGAGACGAGGTAACAACCCGTGACCCGTATCCTGGCATCATTCTGGAGCCAGTTTACGTCAGGCGTATACCACACATGGCCGATACCACTTTGTATCCACACATGTGAACAATCTAAATGTGTAACAAAATATTGCGTCACACACACTTTTATTAACATGGAAGAAAAAAACCTGTTCGGTGGTAGAATGGTCTACAGGCGTCTCTCTAGCAACAGACTGAACTAAAGGTGACGGGGAGAACGGGGTTCAAATACCGGTTGGGTATAATTTTTGCCTAAGTTAATTTTTACACCCTTCCCTCCACTCAAATGCGGGTACATCTTCTTTAAAACACAACCTTACTTATCACCCACTTCGGAATACAAACTTTATAAAAGGAGTAATCAACATGCCTTTTCAAAATCAATGACTTACAAACTAACTAATTGATAGAACAAAAAAATACACCCTCCCCACCCATCCTTATATTTAATTTAGCCAATGATGAGTGCTGATAATCAAACCCGGGACTCTCAGTTCTATCTACAGGAGAGCTAGGAATTATATATATTCACAACCTAATATGAATTGTTTTCAATGCGGTAACTTTGGGAAAAGTAATAAATATCTGTAATTTAAAATATATTATATGGTGTTTACAAGTTAAATTTTTTTTATTATTATAAGGGTGTTTTTATTAATCCTGTGTTTCCTTTACACTTTTTTATAAGACTTTTTTCTTTACTGCTTTGTTTCCTTCACACTTTATTATAGGTCTGTTTTCTTTACTGCTTTGTTTCCTTCACACTTTATTATAGGTCTGTTTTCTTTACTCTTTTGTTTCCTTCACACTTTATTATAGGTCTGTTTTCTTTACTCTTTTGTTTCCTTCATACTTTATTATAGGTATGTTTTCTTTACTGCTTTGTTTCCTTCACACTTTTATAGGTCTGTTTTCTTTACTGCTTTGTTTCCTTCACACTTTTATAGGTCTGTTTTCTTTACTGATTTGCTTCCTTCATACTCTGTTATAAGTTTTTTTAAAGCATAATGTTGGAGGAACTCCATTTAAATAGATATAGAGCCATAACAATTAAAAAAATACTTCATCGGTATTTAATTCCTATTTTTTCAGGAAAGAAAAATATATTTTATCATTGATTAGTTCTTGCAGTGTATACTCTTTCAAATCAGATATAAAAATATACAAAACTTCATATTTGTCAAAGTTTATACAGAAAAAAATGAGACATAAAAGTCCTTAATGTACCAGTCATACTTTGTTTCAGCGATGCTTTAATGTTTGAATATCTAAATAGAAGCTGAAGCCATTAATCTGCGGTTAGTTCTCCACAGAGAAGTTTTTACTAAGACCTCGAGGGACACCAACTTTTTGTTAGTCGATAGATACACTGGACTTTTGAGTGGACACAAAGGAAGGATTATTTAGAAATACGTGTATTTTAAAAGTATCATGGCGAAACAAAAGGAATAACAGGATTATATTTTATGGTATTTTGTTTAGTATAAAGCAACGGAAATAGCGATACATTATATCAAACTTTGTTTTAAAATGGTTACACAATAAAAAGTTTTACATTTTTATGGTGACCATTAGTAAGTAAAACTTACTTCCAGTTTAGTTGTGATAAAATATATGTCTTGAAAACAAGTAACGGGTATTTTCACACACTCACTATATATACACTATATACACTCTATATATACTATGTATACACACTATATATACTATATACATTATATATATCGTCAATTATTCAGTAAATTATATATATTCTAACCAACTTTTTAACCACCGCTTCTTATAACAGGTCCTAGCTGACCGTATTTAAATTGAGATGAGTCAAGGATAAGAAAGGTTGTATATAGAGGAAATGTGTCCTCATTTACGCAATAAGAGATTGGGAAACCAATTAAGAGGTGAATCCTCAGTTAACGCGGGTTTTGAATAAGTCCCCAAACCCTCCTACAGAAACATGATAAAAAGAAGTTTATTTCTAAAATTTACTAAAAATTGACTGGAGAGAGGATGTAAGATCACATCGAAGGTGGGAGGAGGAAAATGTAACATTCTAGTAAAGTTCATACGGTATGAATTGAGCTTCATTCTTCCTCTAAAGCGTTTATAAGACTAAACATGTGGTCCAGTACTCCATATTATATAATTAAATATTTGTTTGAATATAATTGAATGTAGAATATACAAGCTATTATGAAACTCATAGCCCAAACTGCACATATAGTTTGCTTGAACCAAAAGTAATACAACATCCCAGTACACCTACTTCCGGAAAACTATTATATTACTACTAAATTTTGTTCAAAGTTTCAGCGTACAGTACCTGGAGAGCAAAGCTGTGCAAGCATGCGTGTACAACAGGATGCATAGAGGTTAGGCGCAGGGCACTACACAGCTCGAGATCTTGGAGCACGGCATCGGAACATACCACAGTTAACATTAAACAACACACCAGTCCATCTAGAAATGTCAACACGTTCTGAGGGTCATCATTAATTGCCCCACATCTCAGGAAGGTCTTGAGACGTTGACATCCATAAACATTTCAGGTTAGAGTTTCTTTTGCAGTCGCAATACTTTTACCTTGTGTGTTCGAAAAGTTAAATTTTTTTTATATATTTACGTATATATTGGTTATTGGTTTAATAAAAATATGCTTCTTATAAAATATTTGTATTATAAAGAGACCCAAATATTTGTAACGATAAATAATTTTATATATCAAATCGTTTAGGAGATATTATAAAAAAAAAGTTAATCTACATATCAGACCGGAGCCCTTAAAGTCATATTGCCAAAATATTGAGAGAAGCCATTTTGTTTGGAATATTTATAAATGAAATTTAATCAAAATCGTTAGAGCTGATTTTGAGAAAATCGACTTTTACTCTTTTTCCCCTTCAGTAAACTACCCTTAATTTTAGGGTTAGATATTTAATTCCAAAAACCCTTCGGGGCAAACCTATGAAAACCTTAGACACCAAGTTTTAGCCCGATCGGTAAAATAGTTTAGGTTCTAGTCGGAGGTACAGAAGACAAACAGACAGACGGAAAGTCAAATACCACTTTTTTTGATTTGGTGGGGTCATGAAATGTCAAAATGCATCAAAATCTTGAGTTAGATGTTTTTAGACGATCACAATACTTTCTCTATATGTGAGATAGCGAGAAAGTAAAAATATATAAGATAGAGGGACTCAGAACAGATATTCACTTTTTGTCAACGTCTTCCGATTAAATTGAAATGTCATATTTTTCTATTTGTACCCATCAGATGGAATAAAAAATAGTCCCGAAGAATCATTGAATAAGCTGACATCTGTCACGAGTTATATTGTCAAGGAGAGAAAAAAAAATCAAACACGAAAGAGAAAACAATAAGAAATATCTATAAGAGAAGAAATAATAAGCCGAAATCTTTGAAATATTGAGTGACGTTTTATTTGGTCCCCGAAGTGGCAAAATATAACCCACTCAAACGGAAAATGTAGAATCACTGTTCTGAAATACAGAGTGTACTGTAATATGTGGGACACACGTCATACCAGTATGTGTCCCATTTGACGTTGTTTCCAGGTTATGGTCATGTTTATAATCCAGTAATGTGGAGCTGATTAACATTATATTTGAGGTGACCTGGTGGTCTAGGGGATAAGGTGTCAGAATTATGTGCTCGGGGTCCTGGGTTCAATCCTCGGTCCCGGCACAGATTTATCTCTGACAAGACGTGTATTAATCACAACTTGTGAATGTGAGGAATGCCAGGCCTTCCACCGTGGTTCGGATTCCACGTTAAACTGTAGGTCCTCCATTTCATCTCACAATCACTCTACAATTACACATTAGCGTAAGTGCGTACAACCCGAATGAGTAGTAAGACGTGGTGATAATAATAATAATAATAATAATAATAGCATTATAATAAGTGGTCAAAATGGCCGCCTTTTCCCTGTTTACAATCCTGCAGTCGTGTTTTAAGTAGAATGCAGCACTATTTCAAAAATATCAGATGTTTGGAGTAATCAGGAATAACCCATAAAACATACGTAGTCAACAGGGCGAGAGATATCGAGTATGGTATACAAACAGTTAAATGGAATCACTTGGTTGTCACTCGTAAACAGGGTCAAATGGATGTTTATATTATCCTTTTATATTGTTTTGGGTCTATTTTACATCACTTAAGTGCGTCACACATGTTACGGTACACCATTTATACGCAAAAGAATAATATTATTTTTCTATTAGTTTATATTTTATTTAAATAAGATTATAAAAGACCTGATGGAAAGGAACGCAATTTTAGTGCCGTGATTTTGTTAACTTTTTCACAAAAAACCTTTCTCACCAGAATAAATACAATATTTATCTAGTGGGTGCGTTTAATTTAAAGGTTGTTAGACTACAAAAATGTCACCTTCTCTGAGTGAGCTGCAAATGATAATATTTGAATTTCTTGATAAATATATAAAGACTATAAAATATTGTTACTAAAAACGTCACTTTCTTTAAGTGAGTTGCGAATGACTTGGTAATAAGGCCGGAAATGAATTTTGAATGTGAAAGAACAAAAGTAAAATGTTTGTTACTCAGCCAATTTTGAAGATTATCAGCTGTTACCGCGACTTCTTGTTTATCGACTTTCAAGCGAGGTCTCTACTATATCGTGTTCTGTGTTGGAAGTTGTCTCGTCTCGTTCTGACCTCTCGTTACATACGGTTAGTGGCCGGAACA
>CABFVX010000563.1:193031-216520 GCA_902151425.1 Timema shepardi
CCACAAGAAGAACCAGCGGACTGGAAACAAGTTGTCAGAAGTGGTCAGTTGTAGGAACAACCGTCTGGAAAATGTCCTATAAACTTGTCGGCGAGGATGTTAATCAAATCCCCCGGACCAGTCCACCTGGAGAGTTCCCAACTCCTCGCAGGACAACTTCTTTTGAGAGGTTCTCTCACTCGCTTGCGTCTTTTATAGATGTACATTTCATACATTTCTTATTCAAGATTTTTAAAAGAAACTTCAAACTTAACTTAGGAAGCTTTCTTTTTTAATGTCGTAAGGATACATGAATAATTCAAAGATATTCACATTAAAAAAAATTAATCTAAACTGAGAACATTTTCGATTTGTAGTAATCATGACAACTCTTCTGTTGAAACAAACATCAATAATTGTTAGAGTCTGACCTGAAAGGTGGGAACTTGGTTAACATCCAGGTTGGGTGTAACGAGGCTTTATTTATTACGATTATCTTTTAATCCTCTGCCTGGGCGAATGCTGGAGCACTTATTTAGACCGAAATATATAAAATATATCTTCAGTAAATACGTTTAGTATAATTTTATACACATTGTAATCACAGAAGTTGTTAAAACTTTACTAAGAGCATCGCAGCAATTGATTATAAACGTTTTAAATGAAGAGAAAAAAAAAGTCCTGATAGGATTTCGCGATGACTATGAAAGATATTCAAGAAATGTCGATATTACCATGTATCTACTAAACCGTTGTTTTATTTACTAAGGGTATAAGAGGTTTTGATGTCAGAAAATGAAATAAAAAATACGAACCCTAACTCGCCCTTAAGTAGCCATCCCTAAAACAGGTAACGCATTTTAAAAAAAATATTTATTTATAATCCCCACGTAGCACCAAATATGAATTTAGCCTAGCCCTTCAGGTACACACATATACATATAAATACACATACATACACACACATACATACATACACACATACACATATACACATACACACATACATACATACACATATATACACACATACATACATACACACATACACATATATACATACATACACACGTACACATACACATATACACATACATACATATATACATACATACACATACACACATACATACAAACACACACACATACACACACATACATACATACACACATACACATATACACATACACACATACATACAAACACATACACATACATACATATATACATACATACACACATACATACATACACACATACACATACACATACATACAAACACACATACATATATACATACACGTACACCTACATATTAATACTTTCCAACCAGCTTTCCATCTCTAACCCTGCATTCCTGCCTGTGTTCATTTACTGAAAGTTTCTAAAGAAAATCAATCCCTGGAAATATTTCAAAACGGAATAACAAAAGGGCCCGGTTTCAGAACATCCTTTTGTTCTTTGGGCCGCACGCCAACACCTTTCGCAGAACATGCGCCTCCAGAAAGCGGAGTGGCCTTTGACAAGTAAACACCCTTAATTAATATCTCTAGACCACATCCCGAGAGAATATCGTGTACCCCGTGTTGGTTATTATCCGTACACCTGCGATGGGAAATATAGGTCCCAGAGGTCTGTCAGTCAGCAAGACAAACTACTAGTTATGTAAACATAGGTCCTAGAGGTCTGTCAGTCGGCAAGACTAACTACTAGTTATGGAAACATAGGTCCCAGAGGTCTGTCAGTCAGCAAGACTAACTACTAGTTATGGAAACATAGGTCCCAGAGGTCTGTCAGTCAGCAAGACTAACTACTAGTTATGGAAACATAGGTCCCAGAGGTCTGTCAGTCAGCAAGACTAACTACTAGTTATGGAAATATAGGTCCCAGAGGTCTGTCAGTCGGCAAGACTAACTACTAGTTATAGAAACATAGGTCCCAGAGGTCCGTCAGTCGGCAAGACTAACTACTAGTTATGTAAACATAGGTCCCAGAGGTCTGTCAGTCGGCAAGACTAACTACTAGTTATGTAAACATAGGTCCCAGAGGTCTGTCAGTCGGCAAGACTAACTACTAGTTATGGAAATGATTTATTCCGTAATCTGCTATAAGACTTGTGAATCAAAATAAACTGCATGCCTCAACCATTTTCTTTCAGCACTACATCTTACTATAGTCTTTCCAGCGTAGGAATTGTTTTCTGAAAGGCCTTTTTCCCTACCAGAAATATATTATATAGTAGGATATTGGTAGGAAAAAAGACCTTTCAGAGAGTAATTCCTACCATTAAAGGATATACCCGTACGGGCTATATGCTTATGTACTAAATACACTATTTTAGGTATTAAGAATGTTGAAATTAGAGGATGTGTACCCGAATTAGGGGAGAGAGAAAGTGGAAAACCATTTTGGAAAAACCACCCTCATTACACCTGACCAATATTGGAACCTTTATCTCCTCTTCATCGGTAGTTTAGTCTACTGCGAGAGTAGCGCGTTAGACCTTGCGGCCAAAGAAGCGGGTGGGTATTGTATTTAATGCTTGTTAAATCATTTCTTTCCTTATTTGTGCTCTCTCAAACCTTTTAATAATATTCAATACTTTTTAAGTACTATTTTGGACCAAACCGAGGATTGAGTAATTGCATCCATCCATCCCTTAAACCAACCCCTCACTCATAAAAACAGAGCTGATGGTAAAATACAATCCTTGTATCATCAGTGACGTACGTGTAACCATAAAATAAATACCTCCACCATGATTGGTGGAAAGGTTAGCACGCCTGTCCAAGCATTCTGGGTGCAGAATAAAGCCGTAGTTGATGATATAGTGTACCAGGATAAAAACTCAAATAATAATACTATGTATATATATATATACATATATGTATATATATATAGTAATAGACTAGTGGTTATAATTCATAACAGATTAAGAGGTCCGAGTTCGATCTTTGGCGCTTCCAGAATTTTCCTGTGAAGCAGTGAGTCTGGGACTGGCTCAACTCAGCCTCGCGAGGACAAATATGGAGCTACTTGAGTTAATAAGTAGTGGCTATGGTCTAGAAAACTGAGATTAACGGACGGAGGTTTGTTGCAATGTCCACATGACACCCTATATCTGTGGAAGTTGGCACTATTTTCGCCAACAGATGAAAGCTTCTTGGCTGATATGGTTCAATTACGGGATGACACCATAGAGTATTTATATAATATATATTTAGCACCGCGTCTTACTACCCGTTCGGGTTATGCGCATTCAGAACTAATTACTCTAATGGATTAGGAATTGGGAAGGTTGAATTAGAGGAGGTGAACCCGCATTTGCGTTGAGGGAGAGTGGAAAACCATTTAGGAAAACCACCCCCAGTTCACCCGACAGATATTCGAACCTCGATCTCCCCGTCCTCAGCAGTAGAGCTCAACACGACAAGCGCGTTAGCCAACTACGCCACCGAGGCGGGGGAGTATTAATATAAAATAATTGGAACGACACAATAGAACAATCTTTCTCATGTATTATAGCTTGGGTGACCTGGCGGTCTAGGGGTAAGGTGTCAGACTTCTGTGCTGGCGGCCGGGGTTCGATCCCCGGTCCCGGCAAAGATTTATCTGATTACCCAACCCTTCCTTCACCTCTGACAAGACATCTTGTGAATGTGGGGAATGCCAGGTCTCCACCGTGGTTCGGATTCCACGTTAAACTGTAGGTCCTTCATTTCATCTCACAATCACCCAACCATTACACATTAGCGTAAGTGCGTATAACTTGAACGGGTAGTAAGACGCGGTGCTAATAATAATAATAATAATAATACAAATATTTTGTCTGTCTGTCTTACTGTCCCTGGCCACAGATGGATTTTGGTTATAATTTGATATTTAGAGATTATATGGCTATCCCTCAAGACTTTTTTTTTAAATCTGACCCTAAACACTAAATTAAGGGTAGATTTATTAAGTCTTTTTTTTTTAATTCCAAATTATTTCGAAAATGGCTACTCCAATTTCGCTTAAAATGGATATATAAGGCGTGTTTGACATGAATACTTGATACATGTTGTAATGGAAAAAATTCGTTTAAGGTTCGATTACTGATGACGAGCCTTTAAAAAGTTTGATATTTTTTAAAAGTCCCTAAATATTTGGTTTTTAATTGGTATCTAGTAAGTTTTTAACAGCACATATAATTTAATATATTTGTTTTTATTTTTAAAAAATTTCAGTAGTTTAATACTAACCCTTTTTTAATTTGAAATATTTTTCTAAATAATTACAATAATTTTATTCAATATTGATTAATTGGGGGGGGGGGTATTTTACATGATATATACTATTATTTTTTTATAAATAAATTGATTTGAAGGTCGTTTACCTCTGACAAATTTTAGATAATTTTTTAATCTTTTTAAAACTCGCTTTGAAGATTTAGTTTAAAATATATATATATATATATATATGAAATGCTTTTCATGATTAATTAGAATACGTTTTATATTCATAAATTTAAAATAATTTTAAGATAGTTTACAAATTACTGATTTTTAAAATATTTTAAATTTGTTAAAAGAAAACATTTGAATAATCTGATATAAAATATATGTATGAATAATGTTTATTGCGACTAGCAAGATTGTGGCTTGGTTTTTCTGGGGATAGCTTATTGGAATCCCCCTTTTTTTAAATCAAGCTATATTATTATTATTATTATTATTATTATTAGCGCCGCGTCTTACTACCCGTTCAAGTTATACGCACTTACGCTAATGTGTAATGGTAGGGTGATTGTGAGATGAAATGAAGGACCTACAAGTTTAACGTGGAATCCGAACCACGGGGGAGGCCCGGTATTCCCCACATTCACAAGATGTATTGTCAGAGGTGAAGGAAGGGTTTGGTGATCATATAAATCTGTGCCGGGACCAAGGATTGAACCCCGGACCCCCAACACAGAAGTCTGACACCTTACCCCTTGCTAATTAAAAAATATATTATGTTATTGAGCGAAATAATGGGTTGTAACGATCGTTAATAACATATTTAAATGGTACAAAGTTTATATCTACACACATACCATCTTAATTTTTTTTTTTTTTTAACTATTCGAGGTGTTTAACGTGTTCTTTTCTAACCAAGTAATAATACTATCGCGCGACCTATAAACTAACTTAAATGTAGGACAAACACAACGCCCTGTCCCTAGCCCCTTAATTCATCACTGTGAAAGGTTAAACCCACATTTCTCCCACGATACATTTTTATACCATGCCAGGCATAGAACCAGGGACCCTTAGCTCAGTAGACAGACACGTCACTGACTTGAGCTAAGGTGTCGATCTAACTACCCAAATATATTTAACATTCCATTTCAAAAATAGTTTATTTTTAGTGCTTTTTTCTGTATGTAGTACAGCATGTTTACGCTTTCTTAAACGTTTAAAAAAATCCCAAAATATATCTTTAATTGAAATAAAGAAAGATAATTGAGCTTTGGTGAGCTGTGACATGTATTTTTGTCGGGACAGTGCTACATTGGTAAAACAGCAAAGATCTTGTGTCAAGGGGGTTGGGGGTCGGAGGTAAGGACCATTTATACCCACCTTCATCTTCTCGTCTTCTAGGGATGTGGGGGCGGGGGAGGGGGGTCGAGAGGTGTCTGTGAACTAATGAGGAGAAAGGGTGCTAGCTCTGGAGTCCTGGGTGTGTGGGAGAGTCGTTACGAGATAACTCAGCCTTGTCCATGATTCAATTTTCTGCGCCACTTCGAAACAAGCGCTTCTAGGGGCGGTTTCAAAACTACTTAGCTCCGGCTGTGGGTTCTACAGTGGTTGTAAGATGACACGAGCTATACAGTGGTTGTAAGATGACACGAGCTATACAGTGGTTGTAAGATGACACGAGCTCTACAGTGGTTGTAAAATGACACGAGCTCTACAGTGGTTGTAATATGACACGAGCTCTACAGTGGTTGTAAGATGACACGAGCTATACAGTGGTTGTAAGATGACACGAGCTCTACGGTGGTTGTAAGATGACACGAGCTCTACGGTGGTTGTAAGATGACACGAGCTATACAGTGGTTGTAAGATGACACGAGCTCTACGGTGGTTGTAAGATGACACGAGCTCTACAGTGGCTGTAAGATGACACGAGCTTTACAGTGGTTGTAAGATGACACGAGCTCTACAGTGGTTGTAAGATAACACGAGCTCTACAGTGGTTGTAAGATGACACGAGCTCTACAGTGGCTATAAGATTACACCAGCTCTACAGTGGTTGTAAGATTACACGAGCTCTACAGTGGCTATAAGATGACACGAGCTCTACAATGGCTATAAGATGACACGAGCTCTACAATGGTTGTAAGATGAGGTTGTAAAATGACACGAGATTTGCAGTGGCTATAAGATGACATGGCCTCTATGATAAATTTTAATGAGTAAGTCCTTCAACAATTCACCCAGATAAAATTCAAACCCCAACTTTTGCCATCAACACTATCCAAGTGCAATGCGAGTCCTACGCCTAAGACCACGTGACTACGAGCGCAGGAGGCTTTAGTTGAACTATTTGTCCTGTGAAGTTGGTCATATAAACAGTATAAAAACATTAATGAAACTATTCGTTGAAATTGATGAAATAAAATTTTAGAGAACCAATTCGTAAGTAGTTAGTACTTTTTACCACGAGATTAGAAGCAGCGCTTGGACGAACTCTTCAAGATATTCAGTTACAAACGCACACGTAAAAAGTTTACCTTATAAAGTAAACGCCCCAAAGTAAATTGTATTATTCCCAAGGAAGTCTACTATAATAGTCAGTTTTATATTCTTTATCAACGAGAAACTTTTAGCAAACAGAAAAATGTTATGGGCCTCTTGTCAACTTATTACCATTCCATGTGGGTAGGTTATATGTAGGGCCTTCCCCTCTTCCCCTTACCCTGTTACCCTCTTCCTACCAACTCACTGTTACAGACATATAAGAGGGAAAAAAAGAGTTCATACTAGAATATAAAAAAGTACTTTTTTTAAACTTTATTTTCATCATCGGATTTTTTTTTAACTGTTGGTACAGAGACGGCTTATCTGGAGTTCCTCTGGGAAAGACAATGGTTAGTGAAGACTGTAATCAAGCCGTTTGTATATATATATATATATATATATAGTTTTTTTTTAGCTCTCCGCGAGATTAAATGTCGACTGCAGGTGGTTACAAATCACAAGCGAGGTTAAATAAAAAAATAAACGTGCGTCGGTTGTTCTAGATCCGTCTACAACTTCTACAGCGTGGGTAGAAATATAATATATATTTTTTACTCTATTAATAATCCATCTCTTTCTTTTTATACCTGTTTGGATTACATACATATACAATAATTGGGATAATGTTTAAGGGATGAGTAGGATCTAATTTAAAGGAAGTGTAGCAGTATTTGCGTGTAGAGAGAGAGAGAGAGAGAGAGGGAAGTAATTTAAGAAAAAAAACCTCAGTGCATTATTGATAGAGTAGCGCCTTAGAACATGCGACCACCGAAGTGGGTTAATACCTGGTTGATCCTTACAGCGAACTTATCTTGTAAAACAAAACTTAGTATCTATGGACACACAGACAAAGGATTACCTCTTCTTGTCTGTTTTTTTTTGTTACCTACCGGTTGAGGTTCGAATCTCGTCAAGATGTATCGAGGTGCTATTTATTATAAATAGTTTTCACTCTTCCTCCGCGCCAATGTAGGTCTATACATTTCCTCTTAATTAGATTTTTTTCCTCCTCTGTGTTCAATTTAGTGTAAATATTCGGATATCATGGACTGGCAGAACGACGTAGGACGCGATATCACCTTAGACTTCGTGACCACAAACGTATTTCCCTGTAATATAAAAATATAAAAATCAAATAGTGGGTTTTTTGTGTTTTGTTTAAATATTAAATTATTCAAAATTCAAGGAAATTAAAAACTAAAATGTAAAACGAAAAACTGTTGGAAAAGAACATCGATAAAGTTTTTGTTGGATGGAGTTTTATTTTCTAATTTATATATAGGCCATGATCAATCTTTTTTTTATTTTCATTTTGTAAAAAGTTTTATCCCGTTCACGATTTAGGAAAAAAATAAATACTCATTTGTAAACAACATTATTTAGTTCAAAAACAAAACCTATTAGAAAGAATTGGGGTCTTTTATACATGTTTTTGCTTCAATTTAACTTCCTTTCTTAAAAAACATGAAAAAATAAAAACCAACCAACTTTATTTAATAATAATTAATACTACATGAGTTTTTAAATGTATACGTAGAATAAAGGGGTATGCATTTAAGTAATTTATATATTAATTAAAATAAGTGAATTAATTTTAATTACGAAATTCGGTGTAACATTTATCTTAGGACGTCTCAAATTTTTTAAATTATTATTATTATTTAGCATCTCGCCTTGCAAACTTTCGGGTTATACGCTTTAAGTACTAATTACGCTAATGGATTAGGAATTGGGAAGGTTGAATTAGAGGAAGTGAAACCGCATTTTCGTAGAGGAGGAGTGGAAAACCATTTAGGAAAAGCCACCCCCAGTTCACCCGACCGAGATTCGAACCTCGATATCCCCGTTCTCAGCGTTTGAGCTCAGTACGACTAGTGCGTTAGTCAACTACGCCACCGAGGCGGGTGTCTCAAAATTAATATTCTCTAATGAAAGAAGTATTTGTGGTAAAAAAAAATTATTATGGACCTGCGAGAGTTTAATATACTATTAATATTTATTGGGTCATCATGCAGTTTACTATCTGTATCTTTACTCTTTTATGGTATTAATATCACAAATGACAACGTTTACATCCAATCAGAAACAGCCTGAATAAGTGAAATGTTAATAAAATCTAACCAGAATTTTTTTTTTTTAGAAAAAAATATCATTTTTGTGATGGGATAATCTAGTAATTAACCACACCTGTATTCGAAGCTCAGCCTTCCATGTCAAGGTTGGAATAAGGGGAATAAGGGGTAGCCACTAAGCCAACCCTGCTGATTTTATGAAGTTTATTGTTTTGTTTAATGCTTTTGAATGTATCTGGTTGTAAGTTTTTTTATCAGGATTTTAAAACATATTTTGAGTAACTAGTATTTCACTTACTTTCTCATCACATAAAAATAATAAATAAATAACCCCTCAGGGAATCAAGCCAATAAAATATCTAAAGATGCTTTAGTAAATTATCTAGTGCTTACTATCTTAACGATCTCGTCCACAGTGTGAGGCTGTCTACGTGTATTTATCGGATAACTTTCAAAACTATTTGACGGATTTCAACCAAATTTGAAACATGAAAAAGTCCTTCTCGCCAGATAAACTTAAGTCTATATTTACTATAGTCCTCAGGAACATCAATTTTTGGTAAGATATTTTAGGATTCCCTTCCCCCACACCCCAAAAAATACTATTTTTGGCATATTTATTGGGTGTTTAATTACACTTATAAAAACTTTTAAAAATATTAATTATTTTATCAGAGGTTGATACTGGCTGGAAAAGTTCTAGAAGGATTTAAATCTACCCTAATGGTTCGGAAATATATTTTACAAATTAATATTTTGTGTGTGTGTGTGTGTGAAGTCAAACTTAGTACGGATGATTTAAAATAAGATTTAAATTATAAGGGATCACCAATAAAATGTATTTAAAGGCTTTAGTTTTACATCTGCATTCATACCTACCTAATCCCACCGTTCCCTCGCGTGGTAAGCAAGAAACTGTGTATATAACAGCTCAAAAAATAACAACCCCGTATTTAATCCATCCTCACTAACTTTCTCCACACTTCCCTATCCTTGCATACTCCCTTCCCTTCAACAACATCCATACACAGATTCATACATACTTTTTTTTATTCTTGAACCCCTTAATGTTCATATTTTCCATACATTCGTCTACAACATTTAGCAACGTCTTACATAAATTATCCCTTTCTTTAGATCCACACACTCTACCTTCATATATCTGCTGCGTCACTTGATCCACACTCATCCTCTGAACGAGCCCAAACCAGCTCAAGATGCTTCTTTCACATTTACATTTAGTTTTGTTACTAATAACGTAGGTGTTACATATAGATTTAATAGTTAAGTAACCATTACATGTTTAAAAAATCTAAGATAAAACCTAGTAATAAATAAAGAACTATATTTTTTACAGAGTCCATGGGTAGCGGTTTAACTAATGTACTGTGGCAAAAAAAAAGGATCCCCTAAATTCACGTTATCTAACCAAAATGAGTTTTCCCCTCCCCCTCTATTGGTTAGAGAAAAAATGTTTCAATTACATGATCGATTCTTGTAATAAGTTTACTATCTACTCCAAGGCACGTGATTGGAAGTATTTAGTTTCTTAATCATCCATTGTAAAGAAGTGGATACCAAAACAATAAATTGGATTATAACGCCAAGGGCTTAGTAGGAGAAAAAAACTTTTACAAAAGAGCTCATATCAATAACTAGTTAAATTTAAAGGTGGAAAGTAAGGATTTACTACGCATTAAATAAATAATTTGGTTGGAATAGTGGCAGAAAAATAGAATTTAAAAATAAAAGGGAAATTTAAAGGCTTGTCTGTATTTTGAAAATAAATATTTAATCCCATTTTTACCACACTCGGTATATATTTATTTTATTTTGGTGCATTTGACGTGCACTTTCTAAACTGAATGTTTATATTAGAGCACGACTTACAAAACATTAATTACTTTACCTGAAATATATAAAATAACAAATTTGACCCCTTATAACTCGTGAAATGTAATGATTTAAAATCATTGAATTACTATTACAGCTTGAAATGTATCTGTTAAAATTCTGCAACAACATTTCTACAGTCGAATAACCTTGAGTAACACACACCAAATTGTCCATTTTCAAGCCGATGGGACAGTCCCAACTCGTTTGTAAGAAAAGTATGCGCTCATTATGTTCGAAAAGTGGTTAACGAGGTCCTTAGACCGGGTGTTACGGCCCTCATACGGGGCGCTACGGCCCTCAGACTGGGCGATACGGCACTCCTACCGGGTGTTAAGGCCCTCAGACCGGGTGTTACAGCCTTCAGACTGGGTGCTACGGCCCTCAGGCTGGGTGATACGGCCCTCAGGCTGGGCGATACGGCCCTCAAACTGGGTGTTACATCCCTCATACTGGGTACTACATCCCTCAAACTGGATGCTTCTGGGTGTTACAGCCCTCATACTGGGTGTTACAGCCATCATACTGGGTGTTACAGCCCTCATACTAGGTGCTAAGGCCCTCATACTAGGTGCTAAGGCCCTCATACTGGGCGCTACGGCCCTCATACTGGGCGCTACGGCCCTCATACTGGGTGCTACAGCCCTCATACTGGGTGCTACAGCCCTCATACTGGGTGTTACAGCCCTCAGACTAGGTGCTACGGCCCTCACACTGGGCGCTACGACCCTCATACTGGGTGCTACGGCCCTCATAATGGGTGCTACAGCCCTCATACTGGGTGTTACAACCCTCAGACTTGGTACAGTGTGTTCGAACTTGGCGTGCCACCGGAGGAAAAAGCAACACTGGAATGCCATATTGATTTTCCTTGAGTTAAACACCTGAAACTGTATCTCCCCCCCTCCCCCAGAGATGAGAAGATTGACGCGACCAGCATCCGACACTAAACGTTAGAACACGGCACTCAACAAGTATTCAGCGGTTGCCCAGCCTCCTGGTGGACACTCACTTAAACGGTACCAGTCTCGTCTTGTCTGGTTCTGTAGGTGAAGCGGAGGTTGAAGTTTACATCCTCACCGAGTTTCTAGGAGCGTTTTTTTTACCCCCCTTTACATCATTTCTTAAAAAATTACATATTTTATTAATAATAATATTTAGCACCCCATCTTACTACCCGTTCGGATTATACGCTTTAAGTACTAATTACTCTAATGGATTAGGAATTGGAAAGGTTGAATTAGAGGAAGTGAACCCGCATTTGCGTGGAGGGAGAGTGGAAAACCATTTAGGGAAAAACCACCCCCGGTTCACCAGACCGAGATTCGAACCTCAATCTCCCCGTCCTCAGCAGTCGAGCCCAACACGACTAGCGCGTTAGCCAACTACGCCACCGAGGCGGGGGAACATATTTTAATTTCACCACTCAGCAGCGGTGGTAAATGCCTGTGATAAAACTGAAGTTAATATTATCTTACTACACCATCAAGGTTTAGTGTAAATTTAATTTTTAAATGGGAATCAAGGTTACATTTTCACGGGGACAGTAATTCTTTTAAAGAAACAAGAAGATTAAATAAAGTGTATCTGAGCGGGGGTAGTTGGATTAAATGGAGTATTCAGGGGATGAATCCTTGCACAACAACTGGAATTGAGCTGGAAAACCATAACAGATTATACAGCTCACTAAAAGGCACACAACTTAAAAGAGTTGGACGTCCATAGCGTGAGTTAAGAATCTCATTCGAATTCTTTTGATAACAAATGTAATCTATCATAAGCACCGCGTCTTACTACCCGTTCGGGTTGTACGCACTTACGCTAATGTGTAATGGTAGGGTGATTGTGAGATGAAATGGAGGACCTACAGTTTAACGTGGGATCCGAACCACGGTGGAGGCCTGGCATTCCACACATTCACAAGATGTCTTGTCAGAGGTGAAGCAAGTGTTTGGTAATCAGATAAATCTGTGCCGGGACGGAGGATTGAACCCCGGACCACCAGAACAAATGTAATCATTCACATAAACAAAATAGTTGTAAAAATAATGTGCACTTAAGGAAACCACCTACTTGAAATGATATATATATATATATATATACATCCTTACATTATAGTATTTATGAAAATGGCAATGGTTTCTCTTCAAGCTAAGCGTCTCACTACCATCGGGCCATAAGTATAATAAGATAGTGGATCTGGGATGAGGAAGGCTGAATTTAGAGAAAGTGTATCCACAGTTTCGCGGAGAAAAATAAAGATAGTGGAAAATCATTTAGGAAAAAAACAAGCAAGTGCACCCAACCGGAATTCGATACCCTGACTTTCCCGTCAATGACAGACCAGTCTATTCCGAGATTGAATATTTACAAGCTCTGACCAGGTATATTAGTTCACGAATGTATATAAACTAACTTAACTCTACAATTGACACAACACCTGGAGCTCTGAACATAGATCTCTTTAGTTCAAACCCACCTCGGTGACGTAGTTTGCTAACGCGCTAGTCGTGTTGAGCTCGACTGCTGAGGACGGGGAGATCCGAGGTTCGAATCTCGGTCGGGTGAACTGGGGGTGGTTATTTCCCTAAATAGTTTTCCACTCTCCTTCCACGCAAATGTGGGTTCACTTCCTCTAATTCAACCTTCTCAATTACTAATCTATTAGCGTAATTAGTACTTAAAGCGTACAACCCGAACGGGTAGTAAGACGGGGTGCTAAATAATAATAATAATCTTTAGTTCAAAGTGTTCTAAGATGTAAACAGGTAAAATGTATAATTTAATAGACAAGATAATTAAAAATATTGATTTAGTAATCAACTAGTTTTTAATTTATTGTCTAATTAATCAAACTCACTTAAATGCAATAGTAGCTAAGCGGTATATCACTTTATATTTTAATTAATTTCGGTCTCCATTAACATCGAGGTTAATATTAGAACCCCTGGTGACAATGGTAGATCTAATATGGGCGAGCACCCAATCCCAATTCAAAAAGAGGCAAACATATTGAAACCTATCCTGAATGTTGTAAGTGAAACTACAATTTTGCTGTAATTAGTTTACTGGGTTTAGTACGCGTACACTAACCTTGTATTCATATTAAAACTAAAACATTTTAGAGTTGCGCACGTAGGTTTAATTATTTATTTATTTATTTTATTCTAATAGTGACATTTTATTTTATATTGTTTGTATTTAAATTACAAATTCAATAATCAAAATTGTGTTTTACTTACAAGTTTTTTTTAAAACAATTTTTATAAACTAGCAACCATATTATTATTAAAATTATTATTTAGAATTCTTATTAATTAAAGTATTAGATTTATACTTGAAGGATCCAGAAATACAATCCACCCCTTAAAAAACTCCATTATCCTCCCTTACCTGGAGGGTGCTTTCATTGTTTTCCTTAATAAATCTATTTTAATAGTGGTTATTAGTATTTTGAGTGGATCTTTTGCTACTATTTAAAGTCACATATTTTGATACTAATGGTACCGCAGCCTTTCCTTACCTGTATTAATATTCTAAAATAGCTCCCCCCCTCCCAATATTCTCACTTTTGCCCTATGTGCACGTGAACGTTTAATTAATAATTATAAATAGCAGGCGAGGACACAACGACAACTGTATCCGCGATGTGAATGTAATTAGAGAGGAAGCCATACCATTGGTGTAAAAGCTATTACTGGCTGCGTATAAAGAGCCGTAGGAAGGGTAGGGGTGTGATAATATGACATGACGCAGCAGACAGAGATGTAGGAAGGGTATAGTGGTTCTAAGATGGCATAGACCTGCAGAAAGATCCGTAGGAAGGGTAGGGGTGTGATAATATGACATGACCCAGCAGAGAGAGATGTAGGAAGGGTATAGTGGTTCTAAGATGGCATAGCCCTGCAGAAAGAGCCATAGGAAGGGTAGGGGTGTGATAATATGACATGGCCCAGCAGACAGAGATGTAGGAAGGGTATAGTGGTTCTAAGATGGCATGGCCCTGCAGAAAGAGCTGTAGGAAGGGTAGGGGTGTGATAATATGACATGACACAGCAGACAGAGATGTAGGAAGGGTATAGTAGTGTTAAGATGGCATGGACCTGCAGAAAGAATTGTGGGAAGGGTAGGGGTTTGTTTATATGACATGACGCAGCAGGCAGAGATGTAGGAAGGGTAGAGAAGTGTTAATATGGCATGTATTTACAAAAAGAGCATTGGTAAAGATATAGCTGTGTTATGATTACATTTATATGCAGATATAGAGTAGAAAAGCGTATTGTAGTAACAATAAAACATTGTCCTGCAGAAATAGCAGGGATTTTTCAACGTTGCTGATGATTTTAACAAGGTTGATTCAAAATCTAAGTAAAATTAAAATTGGACTCTTATATAGCTTATAAAACTCTGTAAACACTTCTAAATTAAAATAATAAGTTGCCTTAATAACTTAAAATGTTTCTTAAACACTTGAATATTCTAGTGACATCCAAACACATGCTAAAAAAAATTCATAGCCGGAGACGGGAATTGACCAGGGACATGTATTTAATAGAATATTTTTAAACGGCGCTCATTCGTACCAAATATTAACTTTAATTTAGTCTTATTATTTTGTTTATAAATTATAAAACGAGATTTTAAGAAAAACATATGAGTAATTACAAAAACCAAAATGTAATAAATCGACTACATCACAATATGCAATAGCAACCAATGTGACGTATGCGCATTGCGAACTCACTGGTCTACTGCGCAGATCATACCGGCCCACGACATCTTACAACCAGTCTACATTATAGCGGTTGTAATATTACCAGGAACAACGTCTGCTCTAAAAGGTGGCCATAATGGAAATATTTTAATTACTACTTCACAAATGAGAGGTTGCCTAGAAAAGTTATACGAAGCAAAACACACACAAGGAGCATATGAGAAAAAACAACACTTGTTCATGCGAGAGATGATGAATTGTGAGACCAATCATGCGCGTGTTTATTTGTCATGTTGATGAAGTGTTTTATGCAGAAGTACCCGGTGTTGCCCGTAGTAGCAACTCAATTAATTGCGTGGTTACCCCCTGGTTAACGCTTTTCTTTGTTTCAAACCGACAGAAAAAATATTTCATTTTATTTCTTCCGACCGAAATTTAATTAATTTAAAAAAATAAAAATTCCGGCTGTTAGGTACATATGTTCATGTACAGGGGCTAATAATATTTAAATTTCAGCCCTCTAAATGCGTTCGATATCACGCAAAGCTCATAAAAAACAAACTCTTCATGTCATTATTATTATTATTATTAGCACCACGTCTTACTACCCGTTCGGGCAATACGCACTAACGCTAAAGTCTAATGGTAGGGTGATTGTGAGATGAAATGGAGGACCTATAGTTTAACGTGGGATCCGAACCACGGTGGAGGCCTGGCATTCCCCACAATTCACAAGTTGTGATTAATACACGTCTTGTCAGAGGTGAAGAAAGAATTTGGAAACCAGATATATCTGTGCCGGGACCAGGGATTGAACCTTGGACCCCCAACACAGAAGTCTGACACGTTACCTCTAGACCACCAGATCACTCTCTTCATTTTATTAATATAAAATAAGATAGTCAACATTTGTCACGAAGGAAAATAAACAAAACGGTTCCTCATATTAGACCCAAATGGGCAGTAAAATCCCCTAGCCCTTAAACTCTAAATTAAAAAAAGCCTTAACGATCAAAATAAATTATTAAGGATGGTTTACCCATTTCTGTGGCCGAATGGTCCCTCTCTCTGTGGAGTATTCGGCTGAAGACGGGGAAATCGGGGCTCGAATTTTGGTTGGATGGCCTAAGAGGGTTTTTTCCTAAATTATTTTCCACCCCTATTCCACAAAAATGCGGGTATGTTTCTTTAAAATTCGGGTGAAACTAGACTCGTCCACTGCTATTGTTCTGACGAAGAAAGTAAACACATCAACTGGTCCACCCAAACTTGGATTGTTCAGTGAAAACTCTAACTAAGTACATACTGTATACCGTAACCCCGCCTCCCCCTCTTCCAGCAACCCAAAATCAAGTAGTAAAATTTCACAGCACTGGTACCACAGTTTGTGATCAAAATATTAAATATTACATTCAGTCATTTCACATGCATTGTATTAAGATCAAGTAGTTAGGTTAGGTTAGGTTAGGTTAGGTTAGTTTGAGTCGTAATTACTTAGTAAGCTTTTGCACTGAACAATCCAAGTTTGGGTGGACGAGTTGATGTGTTCACTTTCTTCGGAAGAACAATAGAAGTGGACGAGTCGAGTTACAGCCCTAAATTCAACCCCCCCTCATCCCTAATAAAATAGATTAATTATTACATATGTCTTTAAGTATAATTGGTGGTAAGACTCGGTGCTAAAAAAAATTGATTGGTAGATAATATTGTTTTAAAGATAACTTATTATGAAGATCACCTCTGGGGTCTCGTGGTCCCAATTCCTGGCTACAGATCAAGAAGTCCCAGGCTCGGTCCCCGGTGCTACCAGGTTTATCTGTGAATCAGTGGGTCTGGAACGGTGTATAACCCATTCCCATGAGGACAAATGAGGAGCTACTTGAATAAAGGGTGACCTGGTGGTCTAGGGGTAAGGTGTCAGACTTCTGTGCTGACGGCCGGGGTTCGATCCTAGGTCCCGGCGCAGATTTATCTGATTGCCAAACCCTTCCTTCACCTCTGACTAGACATTTTGTGAATGTGGGGAATGCCAGGCCTCCACCGTGGTTTGGATTCCACGTTAAACTGTAGGTCCTTCATTTCATCTCACAATCACCCTACCATTACACATTAGCGTAAGTACGTATAACCCGAACGGGTAGTAAGACGCGGTGCTAATAATAATAATACTTTCGACAACATAAGGTGAACTTATGACCTCACTACGTGACTAATTACACGATTCGGTACTCAAAACGTTTAAAAAAATATTTTGTTGGATTTAGAAACAAGTTATGTTCTTTTTTTCCCTAAGGGTTTTGCGCACGTGTGTCTATTATACACAAACTCTCAAGCTGGAGTGTCCTTAAAGCACGTGAGGAAAGTATACCTAAGGGGACCATCTCAGTCAGTGAGAAAGTATCAATCGCTGTCAGACCACACGGCTTAAAATACAATGGTTTCTGTCACTTTCTGTCTTTTCTGTCTAAGCTTGTACTCCCTTCTACTCTTCACTTACCACCATCCTTTGTCATGTCGATAAGAATAAGGGGGAGGGGGACTAAGAAGCTTTTCACCTCAAGTTTAAAAGGAACTATCGCTGCTAGTTCTCAAATATCTTAAAATTTTCTGTTGTATCAAAACAATACTGTATCTGTTGGAGGAAGGTTAAATCTAGCGCCTTTTTAACCAGACCTAGTCAAACATTACTGTATCTGTTGGAGGAAGGTTAAATCTAGCGCCTTTTTAACCAGGCCTAGTCAAACATTACTGTATCTGTTGGAGGAAGGTTAAATCTAGAGCCCTTTTTAACCAGACCTAATAATACATTACTGTATTTGTTGGAGGAAGGTTAAATCTAGAGCCCTTTTTAACCAGACCTAGTAATACATTACTTAATTGTCGGAGGAAGGTTAAATCTAGAGCCCTTTTTAACCAGACCTAGTCAAACATTACTTTATTTGTTGGATGAAGGTTAAATCTAGAGCCCTTTTTAACCAGACCTAGTCAAACATTACTGTATTTGTTGGAGGAAGGTTAAATCTAGAGCCCTTTTATAACCAGACCTAGTCAAACATTACTGTATCTGTTGGAGGAAGGTTAAATCTAGAGCCCTTTTTAACCAGACCTAGTCAAACATTACTGTATTTGTTGTAGGAAGGTTAAATATAGAGCCCTTTTTAACCAGACCTAGTCAAACATTACTGTATTTGTTGGAGGAAGGTTAAATCTAGAGCCTTTTTAACCAGACCTAGTCAAACATTACTGTATTTGATGGAGGAAGGTTAAATCTAGAGCCCTTTTTAACCAGACCTAGTCAAACATTACTGTATTTGTTGGAGGAAGGTTAAATCTAGAGCCCTTTTTAACCAGACCTAGTAACACATTACTGTATTTGTTGGAGGAAGGTTAAGTCTAAGGCCCTTTTTAACCAGACCTAGTCAAACATTACTGTATCTGTTGGAGGAAGGTTAAGTCTAAGGCCCTTTTTAACCAGACCTAGTCAAACATTACTGTATCTGTTGGAGGAAGGTTAAATCTAGAGCCCTTTTTCACCAGACCTAGTCTCATAGCTTCGCAGATATGATTAAAGAATCGTTTAAAATGAGCTAACTATAAGGTTGTTAAGGTAAAAGAACCCTGTTGGAATCTCTCGACTTTATTTTGGCGTGAATGATATTTAGAAATAACGCATCGTATAATTAAATATTACTTTAGAGCTGAACGTCTGCGCGGTAATTTTCTCGTTTACCAAGGCAACCTCCTTAATGTTCCCCTCCAAATCACGTGGTGATATCATCTTTTGGACAAAAGTAGCTTGTTTTACTGTTTTAACGACTCGTGTTGCGTGAGGTCACGCGAAACACTCATTTATACTCAACAAGTGTAGATATTATGTGACGGACAATCTCGTGGCTGTGTGGTAAGGGAGACTGACTACAGGTCTAGAGGTTCATGGTTATGGTCTTCTCGTAGCTGAGTGGTAAGGGAGACTGACCACAGGTCTGTCTAGAGGTTCGTGGTTATGGTCTTCTCGTAGCTGAGTGATTAAGGAGGCTAGTTACAGATTAAAAACCCCATTTCAAGTATATGTAAGTGAAGTTTAGAACGCATAGGCAACTGCTTCACATTATAACCGTTTTTATATCTATTATTTCATAAAATAAAGCCGTGCATCTCATTTAAAATTGCATTTCACTAAAGTAATGTAATTAAGATTTTTTTTAAAGTTGTTAAAACATAAGATATCTAAAAACAACACTCGATGAACAACTTTTTTTAAAAGAAAAATTAGTCTAGTAATAAAATTAATAAAAATTTTAGCATTAATAATTGACTTATTGTCACATGACTTACAAACTAGCTAACTGTGGTAATGTTCGCAAATTCACGGCTCACGGGACATATTTGACATACTCACTTGTTTGCAATACTTTTGTATTACCATAGTAGGTGAACTGGCAGCCTAGGGGTAAGGTGTCAGACTTCTATGCTGGCGGCCGGGGTTCAATTCTTGGTCCCGGCAAAGATTTATCTGATTACCAAACCCTTACCTTCACCTCTGACAAGACATCTTGTAAATTTGGGGAATGCCAGGCCTCCACCGTGGTTAGGATCCCACGTTAAACTGTAGGTCCTCTATTTCATCTCACAATCACCCTACCATTACACATTAGCGTGAGTATAATCCGAACGGGTAGTAAGACGCGGTTCTAATAATAATAATAATAATAATAATAAAATGTATGTAGTCCAGATTGGTGGTAAGATAGTAAGACGTGATGCAAAAGTAAAATTATAGAATATAGCTAACGTTATATTCTTATCTAGGTTTTTTAGCACAACATCTTACTACCCATTCGGAATATAAGCTATCTAGGTAATAAACATTATAAACAACATTTTGCGTATAATTTTACCCTTTAAATGAATCTTAAGGTATTTTAAATAAGCGTTTATCTTTTGATAGTATCTCCGTAACTGCGGGAGAAACTAAATAACTTATCATTGCAAAGTCTTAAAAATATAAAACTTTTATTTTAATTAGTATTTTATAAAAAAAATTCTTTCCAAGCTATGAATGAGCAAATATAATTTCCTAAATGGAGCTTTGGGAAATGAGAATATGTAAATGCACAGAAAAAAATATTTGTTTATCTAACAGTGTATTATATTCATGTATATTCTTGGGTGGAATGTGATATTCTCTTTCCCCAATTATGTTTCTATAACGATGTATATTATCTGGTTTCACACATCTTACAAGTTATAAGTAAGATTTAGGCACAGGAATGAGAAAGTTTTTGTGGTGTACCGTACTATATATTTTTCAACATTTAACAAAACAGAATATTCATTAATTATGGTTTTATTGGTTTTGAAGCTTATAACTACCACTACCATAAGAAATAACAGTCTTAAAATATTTCAATTCAAGTTGGAAGGTGACGTTAAGGACGTTAACTACCTATGACGTCATGGAAGTAAAAGATATGATTTCCCATGTTAGTTAATTAACGTTTTATTCAACAAGTTTTAAATTATTATTAGCACCGCGTCTTACTACCCGTTCGGGTTATACGCACTTACGCTAATGTGTAATGGTAGGGGGATTGTGAGATGAAATGGAGGACCTACAGTTTAACGTGGAATCCGAACCACGGCGGAGGCCTGGCATTCCCCACATTCACAAGATGTCTTGTCAGAGATGAAGGAAGGGTTTGGTAATCAGATAAATCTATGCCGGGACCGAAGATTGAACCCCGGCCGCCAGCACAGAAGTCTGACACCTTACCCATTAGACCACAAGGTCACCTTGCTATTAATAGATAAACAAGAGGCATAACAGGGTGAACCGATCATTTCTCTCCCTCTATTTCTATTTCGTACATTGCTGTCTTAAGTGTGATAGTGCTTGGACTGTCTAGTTGCATCAGGTTAAGAAGCAGCCCACTTCACAAAATATCTTTGAAATCTCCAAGTAGGCAACTTCGTTAAGATAGGGTTGTGCTTCGAATCCCAATAGGGGCTGCTCAATTGGGGATGTGGCCCGCAGGTTGTGTGGTCCCAGACCGGGGGCAGAATCCCTATGAAAACAACAATACAAACAATAGAGAAGTTTTTCTTCCCCTTCTTCGATTTCCCCAGTGCTCACTCCTGAAACTCTGCAATCCGCCAGACTCGAACCAGTTGACGAGGAAAACAAGACAAAGCGTTTAGAAGACTATATTTCTACTTCGGGATCAAAGAGAACATGACCAGAATCAGATAAACAACAAGAAAAGTGAGAAAAAAAAAATCAATTTTTCGATCTTGAAAGTTAATATAAGACTGGAGATTATTTTTTGGTTTAACATTTTGACAAGATAATAAAATATTATTTACTAAGGGACTCTACATATCTACTGTATTGAAATATTATTAGGTGGCCGAATGGTCTAAAAAATAGGGTGGTCTGATGATAATTGGGAGATCAGGGTTCGAATACTGGTCGAGTATACTGAGGATGTTCCTAAATGATTTTCCACTCTCTCTATACGCTAATGCATATACACTTATTCTAAATTAAACCTTACTCACCCCTAACATATCAGCGTAATGAGTACATGTGTGTATAACCCGAAATAATAATACTCTTCTAAGCACCGCTTCTTACTACCCATTCGGGTTATACGCTCATGTACTAATTACGTTTATGGTTTTAGGGATTAGAAAGGTTATATTTGGAGGAAGTGTACACACATTTACGTTGAAGAGGGAGTGAAAAACAATTTTTGAAATATAACACTCAGTACACCCGACTGAGATTTGAACCTTGATCCCCCCGTAATCTGCAGTCTAGTCTACTGCGAGAGTAGCGCGTTAGACCACGTGGCCACCGGAACTGGATGAATGAGTAATAAGACGCGGTGCTAAAATAAATTAAGAAAATCTTTAGGGGTATGTGAATGTATGGACGAGTATAATACAGGATTCACTCAATTATACAACAGTTTTAAGGACTGTAACAATTTTTAATGAGCTGTAAATTTACATAAAAGGGACACAAACCTTTCGACTGTTGCTGTGTTTACTGATAAACCCTGTCATTAGGCCAATAAAAAATGTTTAAGAGTGCTATTTTTCCAGGGTACAACCATTATTTGGTGTTTTATCCCCAATGTAGTATTAGTTTTAAAATTACTTTTTAAGTAAGCATACTCTTCATTTATTTTAAATTTACCAAATAAAATTTATTTGTGTGTTAATTATAGTAAACGGTAGATTATACAACTTTACTTACACACAGGTGCATTATTTTAGTTAAATTAATTTAATTTTAAAAATTAGAGAATAATCTATATACATTTCTTAGGCCGGATAGATAATGAAATATTTTATAATCTAAGATTTAATTTTTTTATAAGCCCAGATAATATCAACATTCACCCTCCTATTCTCGTTCTTGGACTTGAGGTTGATCA
The DNA here is from genome assembly GCA_902151425.1 of Timema shepardi. Taxonomy (NCBI): domain Eukaryota; kingdom Metazoa; phylum Arthropoda; class Insecta; order Phasmatodea; family Timematidae; genus Timema; species Timema shepardi. The sequence continues at coordinate 215,897 of CABFVX010000563.1, forward strand.
AACTCTTACACCCTACCATTCGCATCGGTGAGCACGCAGACGAAACGTCAAGCACGTTTGGCCATTATTTTTTCTGGTGAAAGGGGTGTCAGGTGTTTTGAGGGTAATGTTTTAACTCAATGTTTTCCCAACAGCCATTCATGAAGCTGCTGCTGCTACACTTCATCTGAACTTGCCCTCTCTCATTATTACCCCATTTATATAATTATGCACATTTCCTGGCTGGTTTATGAGGGGCAAGGTAAAATAAATATATATGGGGGGGGGGGAAGGGGGGGTTCATGTGTGTATATATCTATATATAAAGGGTGTTCATATATAAATATATACAAGGTGTTCATATACAAATATATACACAGGGTGTTCATTTATAAATATATACACAGGGTGTTCATATATAAATATATATACAAGGTGTTCATATATATATATATATATATAAAGGGTGTTCATATATAAATATATATATTCAAAGGGTGTTCATATATAAATATATATATTCAAGGTGTTCATATATAAATATATATTCAAGGTGTTCATATATAAATATATATACAAGGTGTTCATATACAAATATATACACAGGGTGTTCATATATAAATATATATACAAGGTGTTCATATA
>CABFVX010000563.1:224459-257466 GCA_902151425.1 Timema shepardi
ATCTCAGACTCTGCCTTAAACTATGAGTGAAGAATGACCATGGGCACGGGACGAATCCTGGATAGCTCAGTGGTAAGAGCAGTGGCGTACTAAGCCGAAGGTCCCGGGTTCGATTCCCGTGTCCAGGTGTCATTTTTCAATTTTCAGAATATATAAGATTATTGTTAAATAAAATAATATAACATAAAAAAGATCATAAAAGAATAATATTAGTATAAACATCATACAGATTATTAAGTGTAAAATATTATGTCCTAAAAAGACTTATTAAATAATTATATTATTATTATTGTTAGCCCCACGTCTTACTACCCGTTCGGGTTATACGCACTTACGCTAATGTGTGATGGTAGGGTGATTGTGAGATGAAATGGAGGACCTACAGTTTAACGTGGGATCCGAACCACGTTGGAGGCCTGGCATTTCACACATTCATAAGTCGTGATTAATAAACGTCTTGTCAGAGGTGAAGGAAGGGTTTGGCAATCAGATAAATCTCGGCCGGGACCGAGGATTGAACCCCGGACACCCAGCACAGAAGTCTGACACCCTACCCTTAGACCACTAGGCCACCCCATAATAATATATTAGTTCTAGTTAATTCAACAAATAAATCATTTCACAATGGAAATACTTATTTTATTTATACATTTTTATTTTTCTATATCTTAGCTTTAGTTAATAAAGTTCGTAGTTGTTTTATTTTGCTCATCTTTTATTTTTTAATCTTTATTATAGAACAAAAGACACATTTTAGTTTAACAAAAAGCATTCCTTCTGTTGTTGTTATTTTGTGACAACTTCATAAAGAAGGATGCTTGCGTTCACAAATACAAAGTTAAACATCTCTTATATTATATTTTAATGTGTTCATAAGCCAAACCGTGTGGAAGGTCCAAGGTAAATAGAGCGATGTTTGTCGTTGCTGGCTGTGGCATGCAAATTTAGGTCATTTGTTGTTTTAAGGACGCAGCTTACCTGTGACGTCATATCAAGTCAAAATCAGATCTGCCAAGTTAACATATCTACGATTAATTCGGTGAGTTTTAAAGATATAATACTTAAACAAAAACCACAAATTCTTAAATGATAATAATCATCCTAAAAAAATATTCCTATAATTTCACATTTTTTTAAAAATCTTGAAGTAATTTATTGTAAAAATTCAGATTTACTCACAAACATTTACCTTCATAGATTTAGATTAAAAAGTTTTGTGGAAGAATATGCCTATCTAGAATAGGAAAAAAAAAATTTAAAAAAATATTAAAGTCAAGATTGTTCGGGTGTTAATATTGAGGTGATTGTTTATACTCGTCAGCGAAAGAGGGTAAGTGTTAACAGCGGATACACGAGAGGATCTCACAGGGCGAACTTCTGATTTTATTCCCTCTCTCGCTATTTAGTACGTTATTGTCTAGGTGTGACGCGCTTGGAAGGCGAAGGGTAAGATGCAACCCATTTCGCAAAATAGTTTATAGCTCCCCAAATAGACCAAGGCATTCATCTATTATCTCTACCTTGCGTGTTTCTCATTCCGCTACCTGCGAGATCATAAATACAGTATCTGGGGGGGAGCCTATACAAACTGTTTGTACCACAACACTCATTCAACTTTTACACGGGTCAACAATTCCAATATCAGAGAGAGTTTGCAAAAAAAGAAAAAAAAAATCATTTGGAAATAACTAACGTTAATAATTTTATTTCTTGAATTCTATTTTTATTTCTCGGTCGGTGCCTAGGGGTAATATACATAAATATTTCAAATATGGCAGTACTTTATAAATAAGTTGTTGGTGAATTAAACTTTAGTAGTTTTGAAAATACTTTTTAATTACTGTATTTTACTTGCAGACCCACTTAGAGAGCAACTATAAGGGTTTCTTCACTAAGAAATAATTTTACATATTCCTTAGAGTTACATAAAATTATGTACAATTTTATATTTTACCTACTTCTGGGTTTTGTGTTCCACTACTAGGGAGTCAGGGTCTATGAGAAATGTTTCTAGTAGCTTTAATAATTACAGGCAAAAAAATATATTATGAAAGATGAAACTATAAGTTTTGAGCAACGGTCCCAAACAAATAATATCAAGAGGTTTGATCTATATTTAGTAGAAAAAGAAAACAAGCCTCAAGTCTGTGAATTAAACGACCATTTTCTCTAGCTCTTGGTATCTCAAGTTCATGGTTGAAGCAAGATTTTTATTTTCTCACTATTTCAGGTAGGATTAGAGCGTATTTGATTTTGTTTAGTGTAATACGATTCTAAATAGCTGAAATTAAACTATGCATGATACAGATTTTTATAGATATAATTTTTGTTATAGTTTGAAACATTTTCCAGATATTTGTGTGTGTGTGTGTGTGTGTGTGTGTGTGTGGATTACTATACCATGCTAATTTTCACCATTTTCTTCAAATTGTTGAGCAGCCTTGATCTGAAATTAAAGTTCTTTACTGGTAAAATAATATGAAGGTGTCTTAACAGATTGTCAACATGATTTGTATAACTTTTCCCCTTAAGTCTAAAGTTACACGTTTTAGTTGTGTGAGGGGTTTTAGTCGTAAGATTTCTGAGAATTTTTAAACAATCATTTAAATGTACCGATCATTGCATAAACAATAACCCATCATTCATTTTAGTTAGTCATGTGATTAAAGTTTATAGTAAAATTTTACGTAAGTTAATTATGAAATCGATGGAGGATTTATATATTAAGCTGGAAATGTAGGAAATACAAGTTAAGGTTAGTTTTTTTAATGCAGTTTTTATATCAACACATCTTTTTTGGTCAAAATAAATAAAATAATTCTCCAGTAGAAATATAGAGTTTAATTTTCTTCACATGCTGATATCAACAGTAATTGTTTAATGTATTTTAAGGGTGTCCTGGAATTTAATGACAACCTTTTTTCTCTTCATTTATAAAGTTTATCATCTAATTCCACCATGCTAATGACAGGTATTCAACAACTATTGATATCAACGCGTGAAAAAACTTAAACACTTTGTTTATAATGGAGATATATTTGATGAAAGATACAAAAACACCGACCTTATCTCACGACCCCTAAACTCCCAACTTAAGGATACACAAGTCCACAGTAGTACCCCTTCTATCAAATACTCAGATTAAAAAAATACAGCCGTTCTATCGCTGTCCTTAATTATCAATAATAATATTGTCTTGATCTGACCTCCTTGTAGGACTACCTTGAGTATAACAATGGGACACTAGCTCCAATGTGGTGACCTGTGTAACTACATCTCAACTCTCACTCTGTCCTAAGTCAATAACGGACGTCACCCACCTGATCCCGCTCCTCGCTGCACAGTCATGTTCGGAGTGGAGCAGCCAACCTGTGGCGCGTGGGACACACATGGCTCGCGATAAGCATGGTTTATACACGTAACACACATACATGTTCGGAGAGGAGCAGACAACCAGTGGCGCGTGGGACACACATGGCTCGCGATAAGCATGGCTTATACTAGTAGCATACATACATGTTCAGAGAGGAGCAGCCAACCTGTGGCGCGTGGGACACACATGGCTCGCGATAAGCATGGTTTATACGAGTAACACACATACATGTTCGGAGAGGAGCAGACAACCAGTGGCGCGTGGGACACACATGGCTCGCGATAAACATTATTTATACGAGTAACACACATACATGCTCGGAAAAGAGCAGACAACCAGTGGCGCGTGGGACACACATGGATCGCGACAAACATGATTTATACGAGTAACACACATACATGTTCGAAAAGAAACAGACAACCAGTGGCACGTGGGGGACACATGGCTCGCGATAAACATGGTTTATACGAGTAACACACATACATGTTCAGAGAGGAGCAGACAACCAGTGGTGCGTGGGACACACATGGCTCGCGATAAGCAAGGTTTATACGAGTAACAAACATACATGCTCAGAGAGGAGCAGACAACCAGTGGCGCGTGGGACACACATGGCTCACAATAAGCATGGTTCCTACCAGAATGATAAATATGAGCGGTACTTCAAACATTTTAAAATCAATATTGTACTGGTTTTACCGAACACCTCTGTGGTAATAGCACTCATATTTCCTAGCTACGGAGGTCCCAGGTTCTATCCTCAGCCCTTACAGATTTTTCTGAGACTCTATAGGTCTGGAATAAGGTTCAACTTAGCCTTATGAAAAAAATTAGGAACTATTTGAATCAATAAGCATCGGATATGGTCTGGAAGACTGAGGTTAATGGTCGGAGGGCTCACTGTGCTGACTACATGAAACCCTCTATCCACAGACGTTGGCACTATCCTCGACAACAGACGGCGGCCACCTGGTCAGTATGAATCTATTGTTGTCTGACACCACGTATTATTTTTATCTTATTTTGAACAGAACAATTGTTTTAGAATATTAAATTTCCATAACAAAATCGAAGTAGAGTTTCACAAACTCTCTCTCTCTCATATATATATATATCACCATTTCTTACTACCTGTTTAAGTTATGCTAATGTTTACTAATTATGATAGTGAGTTGGGGATGAGGAAAGTTGAATTTAGAGGAAGTGAACTCACATTTTTGTGGTGGGAGAATGGAGAATCATTTTAGGGAAAACCACCCCTTGTACAGCCAACCGGGATCAAACCCAGATCTCCCCGTCTCAGGCAGTCTAATGTTCTGTGAGAGTGACGCCTAAAAATATAAAATCACTGAAACTCCCGACATTTGATTAATTTTATAATTTTTTATCATAATTATCAAAATGAAGAGTTTGTTCGTATGTCATGAGTGTTAGCTAATATTTACTTCACTCAGAGGGCAGATATTTAAAAAATTGTTAACCCCTGTGCATTAACGTATGGACCTCGAAGAAGATATATATATTTTTTACATATTTTTAAATATTATATATATATATATATATTTAGCACCGTGTCTTACTACCCGTTCGGGTTATACGCTTTAAGTACTAATTACTCTAATGGATTAGGAATTGGGAAGGTTGAATTAGAGGAAGTGAACCCACATTTGCGTGAAGGGAGAGTGGAAAACCATTTAGGAAAAACCACCCCCAGTTCACCCGACCGAGATTCGAACCTCGATCTCCCCGTCCTCAGCAGTCGAGCAGCTCAACACGAGGTGGGTGTTATATTAATTGCGTGGTTACCCCGGGCTCTTCTGCTAGTAATATATAAAGTACTGTGTATTTTTTGTCAACAATAACCTTTAAGTTTTAAATCAGATGAGTAGTTAAATATTATTAATTAATTTGGCTTCTTTAATATTCCTAAAATTAACCCTAAAAAGTTGCATTTTTAATGACAGTATTATTGGAACGTGACTTCTGGTCCGAATTATTTTATTTGGAGTGATCTCAGAGTTTCACTGTTGAAAACTAAACTTTTTATATATACTTATATATGTGAAACAAGTTCAACATCAACATGTTGGGTGATTGACCAACATTGAAAAATATCCCCTTGGTACGTCGAACAAAACCTATGAATTAAAAATATATCATGGGACGAGTTTAACTGAATTCGAGATAATCAATTGTCCAATAACGGTCTCGGTAAATTGCTTAGAGCAACGTTAGACAAACTGTGGCACACGTTCCCTTAAGGGCACGCCAAGGATTACATAGAAGGTAGCCGACGGACCACCAAGTGTTTTTCTTTATTACTGCCTCTTACTACCCGTTCAGGATGTACACACATGTACTAACTACGTTAGGGTACTAAGGATGAGGAAGGTTGAATTTATAGGAAGTGTACCCAAATTTTCTTGGAGGGGAGTGGAAAACCATTCAGGGAAGAACCCAACTCTTTGTACGCCTGACCGGGATTCGAACCCCAATATCCTCATCAACGGATCAATCTATTTCGAGAGTGATGCCTCGAGGTTGGGATGTAGAGGAAGCGAGAAAAGAAAAGTGCTTCTTGTTTATTATTATTATTATTATTATTATTATTAGCACCGCGTCTTACTACCCGTTCGGGTTATACGCACTTACGCTAATGTGTAATGGTAGGGTGATTGTGAGATGAAATGGAGGACCTACAGTTTAACGTGGAATCCGAACCACGGTGGAGGCCTGGCATTCCTCACATTCACAAGACGTCTTGTCAGAGGTGAAGGAAGGGTTTGGTAATCAGATAAATCTGTGCCGGGACCGAGGATTGAACCCCTGACCCTCAGCACAGAAGTCTGACACCTTACCTCTAGACCACCAGGTCACCCTTCGTGGCTTTTAATCGCAATATTTGTTTTGGCAAAAAATAAATCAAATATTCCTACAGTAGAAACATAAAAGTTTAAGTTTCTTCACATGTTGATATCAACATTTGTTGAATAACTGTCATTAGATTAGAAAATTTTTAAATAGAAATAAAATGTCGTCATTAAATTCCAGAACACCCTTAAGAGATATTCAACAACTGTTGATATCACCGTGTGAACAAAATTAAACTGTTTCTACTGGAGCAACATTTGACTTATTTCGGCTAAAGAAATGTTTTGCTATGAAAATACAAAAACACTGTCCCTTTCCCGCGTCCCCTACAACCACACCATAGATCATTCGACCACCTAAACGTGTCCGATAGTGTGTCATAAAGATAAAAACATTTCAGTTTTTTAAATTATTCAAATTTATCAAGTTAAAATATTGAATATCTGCTTCAATGAATATAAAGTTTATAATAATTATTCGAAAATTTGTTGTAGAGCACATAGATGGAGGGAGGGGGAAAGGAGGATGACTAATAAAAAGAGAACATAAGTTAGCGCCAGATGGTGAAATAATTAAGATTTAATGAGCGTGTGACGTCACTCAGTACACAAGCCAGCGTGTTACACACAAAGCTATAAATAAGATTTACTGAGCGTGTGACGTCACTCAAGTACACAAGCCAGCGTGTTACACACAAACCTATAAATAAGATTTTCTGAGCGTGTGACGTCACTCAGTACACAAGCCAGCGTGTTACACACAAAGCTATAAATAAAATTTACTGAGCGTGTGACGTCACTCAGCACACAAGCCAGCGCATTACACACAAAGCTATATAGAAGCCGGTGACCTGGCGGTCTAAGGGTAAGGTGTCAGACTTCTGTGCTGGCGGCCGGGGTTCAATCCTCGGTCGTGGCATAGATTTCTGATTACCAAACCCTTCCTTCCCCTCTGACAAGATATCTTGTGAATGTGGGGAATTCTAGGCCTCCACCGTGGTTCGGATTCCACGTTAATCTGTAGGTCCTCCATTTCATCTCACAATCACCCTACCATTACACAGTGTAAGTGCGTATAACCCTAACGGGTAGTAAGACGCGGTGCTAATAATAATAATAATAATAATAATAATAATAATAATATAGAAGCCAATCGAAGTTGTTCAAAATCAGGCCACAATGTGGAACTTAAAATAATAAATAAACCTTTAAAATTCACACCAATATTCAATTAACGACATTAATCTACTTATCTAAAAAATATAAATGTGATTATGTTTTATTATCAAAATATAACTTCTGTGTACTGGGTGACGTAAGCAATGACATAATCAAATTCCTACAAAAGGTGATATCTTTCTATTCATTTTAAATTTGAAAAAAACCAAACTATAATTAAATAGTCATGATTATTATATTATGGCTTTGGATTTTTTTTATTTTGTATTGTTATAGTAATTTAAAGTAGAAATATTTTTTAATATAACAGAATTTGATGATTACAAAAAAAACAACATGCGTTTCCCTTTCATTCCGAATAGATGTAGATTAAAGGCAGACGATCCCTGTGGTGTTCCACGCGGCAAAGACAGGAACTAAACACTGCCAAGTTGTCTAAGACAAAAGAAGCGAAGCGCGGCGCGAAGGCATTCCGACTAACACACAATGACTGAGTAGATATTATTCCGCGTGTTGGTGGAACCCCACGAGAAGACATCATATTCTTGTTTATCTCCTGGAATTGTATGGGAAAGTTCTCTGAACAATATAAACGACAGTAATTTTCATTTCTGTCCGGAAAGTTTATCGTGTTTAGACAGTAAGAGATGGAGCATCGTATGAAAGAGTGACTGAAATCCATTGTTTGCTGTGAGTTTGCTTTCAATTGTCTTGGATAAATAATCAATCTTTGTATTTATATACCGTTTCTACAGGGTTAAAGAAATATATAAATATATTTTTCAAAGTTTATAAAATAATAATAATAATAATGATAATCCATACCCCATACAAACTTTCATAAGAAGAACCCTTATAATTATAAAAGCTATAAAAAGCTATTGGCTCTGCTTTCACTTATCCATAGGTTAAATATTTTGCTCTGTAGCTGCTATTTATAATATATATATGTATATATATATATATATGTATATATATATATATATATATTAGTAGTATGTGCCCAGGTTTATCTGATTTATGAGCTGTCACTTTGAGCCAGTGACGTTGGGTAGAGATATTTAAATAATAGTGACGTCAGAAGATAGACGTCACTATTATTTAAATATCTCTACCCAACGTCACTGGCTCAAAGTGACAGCTCATAAATCAGATAAACCTGGGCACATACTACTAATATATATATATATATATATAATCAATACCTATAAAATATCATTAACTACAGTAGCCCCGTGGCTTCTTTGGTGCTGACTTCTGACAGTCAACATTTAGGTATATACATAAATTTTGACTGTCAGAAGTGACAGCTGCTAAACACATATTTTTTTTATATCATATAGTTCAGAGTAGGGATACATAATTTGGTCTGGTAACTTTCCAAAGCTTTTATCTGTCAGCTGTGAGCTGTCAGTCAGCACCAAAGGAGGCATGGGGCTACTGTATCATTAATTAGTGGTTCTGTTTAACAAAATACCTCATTCCCTCCCCGTTATTATTATTATTATTACTACTAGCACCGCGTCTTACTACCCGTTCGGATTATACTCACTTACGCTCATGTGTAATGGTAGGGTGATTGTGAGATGAAATGGAGGACCTACAGTTTAACGTGGAATCCGAACCACGGTGGAGGCCCGGNTTAACGTGGAATCCGAACCACGTTATTAACGTTACTACTAGATATCAAGTTGAAATTTTTCCTTCGTGATCAAGTTAAACAGAAAACTAATTAATACTATAAATGAAAAATGAAAAACAAACGTGGCTCATATGGTTAAAGGCGTCAGTCGAACTACATAGTGTTTTTTTGTGTGTGCTAAATATCGCAAATTTTAAAAAGGAACACAACAAGGCAAACATCTGGCAACGAAAAAATTCTCCAATCTTTTTTTTAACGAGGGTTGAGGTTCGTTTTCTAACAGCCATGTCTCTGTTATTAATACCACTGCGGTTATTTTAATAAATAATATTTTTTCTTGGTGATCTGAATTATTTACAATTTGGCTTTTTGACGTACAATTTATTGATGCTCTACTGTGTTAGTAATATTAATAATAATCATATCGATAATGATAATCTCGCAACAGATTATAATCCCGATAACGGGGAGATCGGGGTTCGAATCCTGGCCAGATGTTTTAATGTTTTTTTTTCTTAAATGATTTTTCCCCTCTCCCTTTAAACAAATAAAAATAATACTAATAATACAACGAACACACGTGTTGAGAAGTACCAAAGGTTCTTACTGTATGTCTCTCCCCCTCTCAAATATTTCCCTCGTTACGCCACTGGATGTCCTGCGGGACTGTCCGGTCTTCCTTCCTCGTCTCGCTACGCAACTTCCACGTTAACGATATGACAAGGGAAATTTCAGTCGGTCCTTTCCCCGGCGTGTTTGTGGGGGAGGAAACTGGAAGTCAGACAGGGCCACTTGTCATTCGCGATGACACCGGCTTTTCCTTCCGTCAAGAATTGCGGCTGTATCGTCACGTGCGAAACTGTCTTCCCGTATTTGTGGTTTCATATTTAATATTTTCTTTGGCACCTAATTTCAACACCGGGTTAAGGTTTCACGCGTGTGCGCTGTGTTTGGGATGTGGAAGGTCAAATTTAAACGAAGTTTACCCGCATTTGCATATAATAATATAATAATTTTTAGCACCGCGTCTTACTACCCGTTCGGGTTATACGCCTTAAATACTAATTACTCTAATGGATTAGGACTTGGGAAGGTTGAATTAGAGGAAGTGAAACCGCATTTGCGTGGAGGGAGAGTGGAAAACCATTTTAGGAATCCCTGCTCTCCCACAGTTCACCCGACCGAGATTAGAACCTCGATCTACCCGTCCTCAGCAGTCGAGCTCAACACGACTAGCGCGTTAGCCAACTACGCCACCGAGGCAGTTCATTTGCATATAATTAGAGTGGGAGACCATTCAAGGAGAAATACCCTCGGAACACCTAACCGGTATTTGAACCCCGATATCCCCAACACTCAGCAGTCTAGTCTACTGCGAAAGTGACATCTTAGACTATTCACCCACCGAAGTGGATTTGTTTTATTAACTGTTAACAAATTGGTACAATATGTATTGTTATATTAATTCTTAATTAATTTAAAAAAAAATATTTTTTCTAATTTACCAAACTTGAAAGTATCAATCATTCCCTGGGGTTAATATTAATAAATATAGTGAGCTCCGAAACCCTCCAACCAACAATGCTTCAGAAATACGGGACGAGTACATTTTCAATCTCATCGGGGTTTGAACTTAAACCTCCAAGAGAAAGTTGTATATTGTCTTAAGCGCAAAACTTTGGTGATCTGGTCAATGGTTGAGACTTTAAGTTGATTTAAAATTTAATATGGTGTAAATATTATTGGGAGTGTGTTTAATCAATAATATACGGTCCCAATTTTAATGGAATGGACATTTTAGAAAATCTAGATAAATATTTTTTGGTCAACATTTGACAATATTTTAAAACATAACTATTGTTATTTAAGGTATTGATATAATATATCCATAGTGACACCTGCATTTCACATGGCTTGACGTATGAATGTGTGAAAGTAGATCTAATAACTTTATTTGAGCCGCTTCGGGCTGTTGGTGCAACGTGATTTTTTTTATCCCAGGGGCTTAATCTAATAATCATCAGTTTGTATAAGGGGCGATGATATATTTAGAAATCTCATCAACTTAAAGTAGACGTGCAGACAACACTTAATAAATAACTATTTTAAATACTTTAGTGTAATTTTAGTTGGTAAAAACTTTCAAATTTTACCATAAAAAAAGGTTATAATCTACCAAAAATGTATTATGAACTATGTAATCGCTTGTCGTGTTGAGCTCGACTGCTGAGGACGGGGAGATTGAGGTTCGAATCTCTGTCGGGTGAATTGGGGGTGGTTTTTCCTAAATGGTCTTTCCACTCTCCCTCCATGCAAATGCGGGTTCACTTCCTCTAATCCAACCTTCCCAATTCCTAATCCATTAGAGTAATTAGTACTTAAATCGTATAACCCGAACGGGTAGTAAGACGCAGTGCTAAAGTATTATTATTATTAACTATGTAATCACACAAATTTTCACAGAAAAAAAATGTATATAATTATATTTACTAACCAAATAAATGTATAGTAAAGACCGGTTATGAGCTTTGTAAATAAATACTTGTATTTGAATAATTAGCTATATTTTCACAACATCCATTTAATTTGTTCGCCTCAGGACCCGAGGCTTGTGGGTTTGAACCCAGTCGAGGTCGATGTATTTTTCTTGAGCGATAAACATCCGTAGCACAACTTCCTTTGGAGGGGAAGTAAAGACGTTGGTCCCATATCAATTGTGGCACATAAAATATCCCTGGAAGGTTTGTGAAAATACCTTTCCTGGGAAAATTGGTAGGCCCTTTCGTTCTCGCTCATAGAAATTCTCGTGTGTTGATATAATCAGTCGGCTTATAAAATGTACGTTGCACGTTAAATACCACGAATAAGTACCCATCTGCCATTGAGGGATTCCCTTTAATTTTTCTCTAGGATATTGTGAGGGTGGTCCGCCTTGTAATATCTGTTCGAATCTCGGTTTCGTACTTTATAGGAATTTTCTTACGTTCCTTTTACTTTTTAGCGAACCTTAGGACAAAGAAGTATTTTATCTGAAAAAACAAAAAAAAACATTAGATTTTAATGGATGTTGACGTTCAATGATAACATAAACCCGAAAAAGTAGTTTTCAAGATACAGTCTGTGTTAAGACCAAATGGTGCATAACACCTTTGTGGAAACATGAGTTTGAGGGTATTTTATATCAGTGGATATCTACAATTGTGATCACGTGTCTGCAAATCTTTAAATATAAGATACACCTTAGCATTGCAAAGTTTTAGTACTAATAAAAATAATAAGCTTTTATTTCAGAAATATTTTTATAAAACCAATATTACCTGGGCGATTAGCAAATATGTGGTTTAAATTGGGATCTAGGAAGTAGGATAGATGTTTGTTGAGCTCTTTGGCAAACAGAGATATTCCTTCTTTTTTTTTAAATAAAATAATTCTTTAACGGTTTACATTATTTAATATATGCTCTTTGTTAGAATAGGATGTTCTTTTTTTTAAAAAATATGTTTCTGCAAAACATGTATATTATTTAATTTCACATATAAGTTTTAAGTAAATATATCCAATTTAAGATAAATGCACCATGCATCGAACCATATTTTATCGTTTTTCCTTATTATTTTAAACGCGTTCTGCTTTTTTTTTTGTACCAAGTTTTACTACCCGTGTGAATAATCCTAATTTTTAAAATTATTTTTATTGGTGTATGGCATTACTGACCGAAAGGTAAACGACACCCAGTTTGGTCCCCTGTATGTAGACTATTAGCCGCTCTGGTGGCCAAAGTACACCATAGGAGATTGTCAACACGTCATAACTGCAATCAGATGACGTCATGATGGTGAATATGGAGGTGTAGAGCCAGTAATGAGCTTAAACCCACCTTAAGCATAGCTAACTAAACTCTGGTAACCGTCTTAAGAGAAAAATACCCAAGGTACCAGCATGGAGTCGAACCCGAGACCCCTAGTATCGTAGCCAGGCGCACTGACCACTACAACACGTGTCCGGGTAGTCCCCGTTTAAAAACACTAATCTACTACGGATATGAAGCTTAAAGTGAAAATGGAAATGGAAAAACATTTCCGCAGAGAACGATTGGTAAACGATATTGGTTAATAAAGCACACCCAGGCGGTACTCAAACCCCGACCTACATGTAATCGATAAAACAAAACTATACGTGCCTTACGCCTTAACTTACGTGTCCACTGACTTTGATGGCAGCTAAAATAAAACCGCTCGAAAAAAAGTGTGTGTAGAAATCTGAGAGAATGTATGGTCCAATATTCGCCCTTCGTAGAATGTATTACAGAGTTTATTGTTTGATAGAACTTTTACAATCTTCCGACGTCTCAATCGCAAGGGGATTGCGGGAAAGAGGTGGGAGGGGGGGGAGGGGGTTAGAGAGAAGTGTAAGCCATAACTTCCTTCGCCGGGAACCAACTCTGATTTTTATTCCCCCTTCCCCTCCCCCCTCTTTTTCCTCTTACGTTAAATATCTTTTCTTTTACAACGCTGGAACGAAGTCACATCACAAAGAAGACATTTTACGACGGTTCAAAAAAAATATAAAAGTGATTCAAGTACCTATGAATTCAATTATATTATTTATTTAACTTTAAATATATCGGTATTGTTAAAATCATCAGTTTTAGTGAGACTGTTTTTTCGAAATCTGCCCCCTTTTATAAATATAAATACATATATGAATATTGCTATTAAAAATAATCAACATAACGCTTTCTACTAAGGTAATGTGGCCGGAATAGCTTGTATTGTTCGTTTATATCCAGTCTGGACTTGCCCTGTTTTTCCGGGCACGACTTCCACCCGTTTTTCCGAGACTTTGAGACGCAATAAACCTCAGTGTGTCTGCTGTTGATGGTCTTTTAAGGACGAAAAGGAATCGTAAACATTTTCTATGTGAGCTCCTGGTCAAGGACAAAAAACCACTTCAAAGAGAAAAGAAACGTTCTACAATTTGGTAGTGAGTAACAATTCTGGTGAACTCCATGTATTTTTTTCCCCAACACTGAACTAGATTAATGACATTTTTATTAAGCTTTATTCGAGAAAATGACATACGTTTTCCTTCGACACGTTTTATGTCTGTTAGTGAGATTAAGTGTTTTTTTTCGTTGAATTAAGTTAAATTACTCGTTCTTTCAATTTACCTCTTCAAAAAAATTACTGGAAGTCATCTAATTTTAAATGTGGGCACATGTTTTGTTTTCTTTAGTTGTTTATCTCATTGGCCATTTTCTTAGATTAAATATCAGCCAAGGACCTTTTTTAATGACCCGCTTTGGTGTTCTTATGATTAGTGAAAGGTTCGGCTGGGTAAAAACCATAGTATTATATATATAAATTCTGGAAGGTTTGAGGTCTAGGGGTAAGGTGTCAGACTTCTATGCTGGCGGCCGGGGTTCAATCCTCGGTCTCGGCACAGATTTATCTGATTACCAAACCCTTCCTTCACCTCTGACAAGACATCTTGTGAATGTGGGGAATGCCAGGCCTCCACCGTGGTTCGGATTCCACGTTAAACTGTAGGTCCTCCATTTCATCTCACAATCGCCCTACCATTACTCATTCGTATAACCCTAACGGGTAGTAAGACGCGGTGCTAATAATAATAATATTATTATCAATAATAATAATAATGGAAGGTTTGCGCTAAGCTAATGCACTCTGAGTACTAATCTCTGTAGAAGAACAAGAGTATTGATATCGGAATAATCTCTGTAGAATAACTAGACTATTGCTATCGGACTAATCTCTGTAGTGGAACAAGATTATTGCTATCGGACTAATCTCTGTAAAATAACTAGAGTATTGCTATCGGACTAATCTCTGTAGTGGAACTAGAGTATTGCTATCGGACTAATATTCTGTAGTGGAACTAGAGTATTGCTATCGGAATAATCTCTGTAGAATAACTAGAGTATTACTATCGGACTAATCTCTGTAAAATAACTAGAGTATTACTATCGGACTAATCTCTGTAAAATAACTAGAGTATTGCTATCGGACTAATCTCTGGAGTGGAACTAGAGTATTGCTATCGGACTAATTTATGTAGTGGAACTAGAGTATTGCTATCGGAATAATCTCTGTAGAATAACTAGAGTATTACTATCGGACTAATCTTTGTAGAGGAACTAGAGTATTGCTATCAGACTAATCTCTGTAGTGGAACTAGAGTATTGCTATCGGACTAATCTCTGTAGAAGAACAAGAGTATTGCTATCGGACTAATCTCTGTAGTGTAACTAGAGTATTGATATCGGACTAATCTCTGTAGAATAACTAGAGTATTGATATCGGACTAATCTCTGTAGAGTAACTAGAGTATTGATATCGGACTAATCTCTGTAAAATAACTAGAGTATTGCTATCGGACTAATCTCTGTAGTGGAACTAGAGTATTGCTATCGGACTAATATTCTGTAGTGGAACTAGAGTATTGCTATCGGACTAATCTCTGTAGAGGAACTAGAGTATTGCTATTGGACTAATCTCTGTAGTGGAACTAGAGTATTGCTATCGGACTAATCTCTGTAGTGGAACTAGAGTATTGCTATCGGACTAATTTATGTAGTGGAACTAGAGTATTGCTATCGGACTAATTTCTGTAGTGGAACTAGAGTATTGCTATCGGACTAATCTCTGTAGAGGAACTAGAGTATTGCTATCGGACTAATCTCTGTAGTGTAACTAGAGTATTGATATCGGACTAATCTCTGTAGATTAACTAGAGTATTGCTATCGGACTAATCTCTGTAGTGGAACTAGATTATTGCTATCGGACTAATCTCTGTAGAATAACTAGAGTATTGCTATCGGACTAATCTCTGTAAAAGAACTAGAGTATTGCTATAGGACTAATCTCTGTAGAAGAACTAGAGTATTGCTATAGGACTAATCTCTGTAGAAGAACTAGAGTATTGCTATCGGACTAATCTCTGTAGAGGAACTAGAGTATTGCTATCGGACTAATCTCTGTAGAAGAAGTTGATTATTGCTATAGGAGTACTTATCTCCGCGGAGGAACTCACACTCCCGTACTCCACCTATACGTCTATGATCAAGGAGACGCACGGCTTTGGAGGGTGAGGAAGCCATCACATCTCCCGGAGTGATAAATGACAGTTTTATTAAAATGTTGGTCACACAAGGCTCCGACTGTCCCTCAAAACTGGCTCCTCCCTAGTTTCAAGGTCATGGCTCGTGGGAGAGATTATTAGAAGGGGGCAAACTTTTTTACAAAAGAAAAATACGTTAGGCAAATGACGCATACTTCTTCCGTAACATGTGTCTAAAAAATGGCTACATCATGTTAATTATTATCATTAATTAAAGCCTGGATTCTTTGATGACATGTCATCTTTATTTTTATACATCACGGATAATGCTCATGCGTACATAAATTATGTTCATGGTCTCCTTCTTGATGGAAACTTTTTTATCTGTTTTTTGGTAGTTTTGGAATTTTAGGTGATATTTTCTTGGTTTGCTTCACTATAAGTGATTTTTATGCTTTTTTAAGCCGTTTTAAGCTCAATGCTGAGTAAGTATATATATATGTATATATATATACTATCAATATTTTACGATTGAATAAATATAAACATAATTTTCCCCAACACACAGTTGTCTAAATGAGAATCTAATGCAGAAAATGAACTTTATATCTTGTTGGCCTGTCTGGTTGTTAAATATACATTCCTGGTGAGACTGCAACTAGACTGGAGAGGGTTAGGAGGGGGGAGCTATTACTTCTGAAACAGATATTCGTAAATAAATGTTATATTCAGCAGAATGTGACAGATTAGTTGCTAAAGGATTTATATTGAATATATATTTTTAGTTTAAATTAATTGAAGTGCGTGTTTCATTTCGCTAGGTATGTACATTCATTATTAGATTCTGTTATGGTGACCTGGCGGTCTAGGGGTAAGGTGTCTGACTTCTGTGCTGGCGACCGGGGTTCGATCCTCAGTCCCAGCACAGATTTATCTGATTACCAAACTCTTCCTTCACCTCTGACAAGACATATTGTGAATGTGAGGAATGCCAGGCTTCCACCGTGGTTCAGATTCCACGTTAAACTGTAGGTCCTCCATTTCATCTCACAATCACCCATACCATTACACATGAGCGTAAGTGCGTATAACCCAAACGGGTAGTAAGACACGGTGCTAATAATAATAATAATAATAGTAATATTAATTTTATAAATACAACTCATTATAGTTTGTTACATTTAGCGCTGATAAAATTATGCTACTTAATTTTAATATTTCCTCTCTCATTAAATTCCTGCTTCTCCTCTCCTCGTACTTGAACACGAATATTAATTACGTTATTCCAATTGACCAGCCCCCGCTCTGGGTCAAGTATTTTCCAAAATGTCAAGAACAGCGATGGGCATAACTCGGCGTGAGAGTTTGGAACTAAGAGAAACAGAGCCACACAAAACAAAACTTGCGATTGCTCTTTCGTCGCTGAGCAGTTTCTGTAAGGCCAGGTTTATATTCATGCACAGCTCACAGTTCACAATTAATCACAAAGACACAACCATTCACAATGGCACGTAATTATTACCATTCACAATGGCACGTAATTATTACCATTCACAATGACACGTAATTATTACCATTCACAATGACACGTAATTATTAAAATCTCATTCACATAATTTTTTTTAACACCACGGCTTATTAATCTTTTGAGCTATACTCATATTTACAATTTTTGGTGGGGATGATTAAGGTAGAAGCTTAGAGGAAAAGTGGCCTCATTTGTGTGGAGGAAGAGAAAAAAATATAATTTACTTCGAACAGGATTCCAATCACGATCTCTGCATATCCGGTAGTCTAGTATCGTTCTAGAGTGACACCTTACGCTATGTAGCCACCAATGTGGGTGAAAACTTAATAATTTAAGTTGTTCTGACTATTTATAATACTTTATTACTTAGCCCCATTTAAGTTGAGCACTATCAGATAAATATATAGTGCCTGATTATTTTGTTGTTTGAAATTATGAGTACCAACAGGTCAATGTGAAAGAAGCATCTCACGTTTTTTGGGGGCATGTTTGGAGGATTAGTGTGGATAGAGTGACAAAGCAAATATATGAAGGTAGAGTGTGTGGATCGAAAGAGAGGGGTAGGCCATGTGAGACGTGGCTAAATGTTGTAGATGAATGTGTGAAAAAGAGAAACATTAAGAACTTTAAGAATAAAAGAGCAAGCATGACCCGGTGTATGGATGTTGTTGAAGAAAAGGGAGTATGCAAGGACAGGGAAGTGTGGAGAAAGTTAGCGAGGATGGATTGGATACGAAGTTGTTTTTTGAGCTATAAACACAGTTTATTTTCTACCTAGCAAGGGAATGGCGTGATTATGTATGTATGTATGTATGTATGTATGTATGTATGTATGTATGTATGTATGTATGTATGTATGTATGTATGTATGTATGTATGTATGTATGTATGTATGTGTGTGTGTGTATGTATGTGTGTATGTATGTATGTATGTATGTATGTATGTATGTATGTATGTATGTATGTATATATGTATGGTGAAGCTCGTTGAAGAATTGTGCACTAGACTTAAAAGAGCTTTTAGTTGAATATTGAATAGGAAGATAGCGCCAATTTCTGCGGATAGAGGGTATCATGTGGTCAGTACATCAAACCCTCCATCCGTTAGTCTCAGTTTTATGGACCAGAGCCGTTATTTTTTTATTTCATTCAAGTAGCTTTTCATTTTACCTCACGAGACTGATTTGACCCCGTTTCAGAACCCACTGCTTTATAGAAAATCTTAATCCCCCCGGGGAACGAATTCTGGACCTCTTGGATCTGTAGCCAGAGACTGACCGTTAGACTCTCCTCACTCAACCCGGTCACAGTGTGAAGCAGTACAGTATCTTCGGGAGATCCAGGAACAGTCGCCGTGGCTCTAGAACTGTTGCAACAGCAACAACGACCTCGCTGTGTGTTTATTTATTTTTTTATTATTATTAGTATCCAATGGTGTAAAGACGAGTAGGGTAGAATTTACAGGAGGTGTACCTGCATTTTCAGATTATAATGTAAACGAAAATATTCAAAGAATAGTTTTCATCCACGGTGGTTTCTAAAAGTATTTGATACAACTTCTAAGGAGAACTGGGTGAGAGTGACCTGGTGGTCTAGGGGGTAAGGTGTCGGACTTCTGTGCTGGGGGTTCGGGGTTCAATCCTAGGTCCCGGCACAGATTTATCTGATTACCAAACCCTTCCTTCACCTCTGACAATACATCTTGTGAATGTGTGAGAATGCCAGGCCTCCACCGTGGTTCGGATCCCTACGTTAAACTGTAGGTCCTCCATTTCATCTCACAATCACCCTAGCACTACACATTAGCGTAAGCGCGTATAACCCGAACGGGTAGTAAGACACGGTGCTAATAATAATAATAATAATAATAACTGGGTGAGAATCTTTCACGGATGTTTGGCAAACATTGACCCGTTTATCCGAGCAGAGTTTTGACAACTCATGAGTCTGTGCTGAATATCTGGCGGATCTCAAACAAACTTCAGTAGGGTATGGTCAGAGCGGGTCGGGATTGACGAGCCAAGTCTCGTTTTTGGAAACCTCAACCACTTCGCTTCGCTAATGAGAAACGGGGTCTCGACCAAAAGAATGTTGTCTCCGGAAAGTATGGCGGACGGAGTTAATTATCCCTTCCTTGTCACTCGTCGGGACGGACGGGATCGGGGGGCGTCTCTTCATACAAGACATCCGGGGAGGACAGACAGGTGGCCGCGTTCCAAATAAGATGTCCCAGGGTGACCTGTTTTTGCAAAGAGGGACAAGGATCTGAGAAGTAGGCTCGTGTTGGAGTCCGCGATGGAAGAACTTGATCGGAGCGTCTTCGCAGAACTATTCGAGTCTCTGGTATCAAAGCTATAACATAGCTTCCTTGACTTTTTTCACTCACATTTTACATTTTATTACTTTGAGATGACCCTTTTGAGAGAGTAACTATTGTGATGTAATAATCTAGTTCGATATTTTGATGGATGTCGACGTTTCAAGACTGTCCGAGTCAGAAAAAGTAGTTCTCGACTCTGTATGTCTGTCTCGGGATAAAACTTGGTATCTAGGATGTCCAAAGTTGTAGGCCTATTAAAAAAAATGAAATATATTTTTATAAAACCAGTAGTTTCTTTGCTATAAGCAAATATATAGCTGATGTTTGTGAAATAAAGAGATTAATGATATGCCCTTTGGTGGAGCGAGATGGCATATCCCCCTCCCCCCACTTAAAATGTTTCTGTAACGGTGTATATTATCTCATTTATGCTCTTTGATGAAATGGGATGCTTTTATTACAATTTTTTTTTTCTCGGCAACATTTTCTGTTATTTTGTTTCGGGTAACCTGGCGGCCTAGGGATAACGTGTTGGACTTCTGTGTTGGGGGTTCGGGGTTTAATCCTCGGTCCCGGCACAGATTTATCTTATTACCAAACCCTTCCTTCACCTCTGACAAGACGTGTATTAATCACAACTTGTGAATGTGTGGAATGCCCAGGCCTCCACCGTGGTTCGGATCCCACGATAAACTGTAGGTGCTCCATTTCATCTCACAATCACCCTACCATTACACATGGGCGTAAGTTCGTATAACCCGAACGGGTAGTAAGACGTGGTGTTAATAATTATAATAATAATAATATTTTGTTTCACTTATCTTACGAACTTTAATTAAATGTATCTATTTCTAGGCAGACTGGATCAGACACATCCTTAGGAGGAACTGTCTTCTGCATGACGTCATAGAAGGAAAGGTTGAGGAAAAGAGGAGCTTATTAAGGAGGAGGAGTCAAATATTGGATGAGTTGAAGGAAAGAAGAAAATTCTGGTAGCTGAAGGAGGAGGCAGAGGACAGGGCGCATTGGTGGTCTAAGTTAACTGACTAAAGGAATTGATCTTCCGTAAGACAGAACACATAATAATTTCCATACAGATGAAAGAGAATGTGCGGGAGGTGCATTGCACCTGTATTTAGTGTGTTTCCCAAAAGGTAGTGTGAGGTAGGCACCTGATTTGCAACCTTTATCTATAAACCTCGTCAAATGTTTCAATGTAGAGGACTTTGACCAGGAAATCTGAAGTTGTATCATCAATAGGGGCACTGGAAAGGGGTTTAAACATCACGTATGGTAATTGTTTGGTCTTTTTTACATACTGATGCTGGTATTTCACTTTCCACGTGATCATTCTTGGGTAAGATGATATAACTAACGCCAACATTGTTGTATGGATGTGAAACGTGGGTTTGACAGGAGAAAAACAAGTTCAAGGTTAACGCGGTTGGAATGAGATGCCTAAGAAATATGTGTGGAAAAACTCGTATGGACAATATCAGTAATGAATGGGTGCTGAAGTAATGTGGTTTGAAAGGGAATGCAATAGGTCAAAGTGGAAAAAAAAAGCGTCTTACGTTGGTTTGGGCGTGTTGAGACGATGAGTGTGGATCCAGTGGTGAAGAAAATATATGAAGGTATAGTGTGTGGATCAAAACGAAGGGGTATGCCATGTTAAATGTGGCTAAATGTTGTAGATGAATGCGTGAAAAAGAGAAACATTAATAGTTTTAAGAATAAAAGAGCATGCATGACTCGTTGTATGTATGTTGTTGAAGTGAAGGGAGTATGTAAGGATTGGGAAGTGTGGAGAAAGTTAGTGAGGATGGATTAAGTACGGAGTTTTTTTTTTAGCTATATGCACAGTTTCTTGCCTACTCCATAAGATAACGGTGTCATTAGTTATGTATGTACGTAATACAACTGCGTTTACATTTAAAACTATAGAGATAAAAATATCTTAACAGAAAGTATAGTATTTGAATAAATTGATAAATCAGAAGAAAATAATAACCTCTTTGGGATAGAACCTGGGGACCTCCTTAACTTGTGGTTGTTCTTTCTAAACACTCCCCCCCCCGAGGGTGGGCTAGGGCCTTTAATAGCATGGAGATCTTTACCCGTACCCGTTCTGATCATTCCATATTTCCATTTGAAGCTCTGGGCAAGTCGGAGTATCCGTGTACCTAGCTACCTCTAAATGTTGAACGAATTTCTATCAACGAACAGGAACATATTTAGCATGAATTGCATATTTACGATCCAATCACTAGTATGCAAACAAAGTCTATGTATGTTAAATACCAGTGAAACTATCGGGATAACGTTTGGGGTGTAAATGATGTAAATAACAGTTCTATGTGCATACATTTTAAAATAAAGCTTTCCTCACTAAATGTAGTATACTCCCCAGAGTAACCACCTACACAGAAATAATATTTCTACATTTCCCCAAATGCGAGTATTTGAATATAAATAATGAGACTAGCTGTGGATTGCGCTAAGCTTCTGAAAAAACACGCTTCGGTGGTAGCGTGGTCCTAAAGCGCTACTCTCGCAGTAGACTAGACTGCCGATGACGGGGAGATCGAGGTTCGAATCTTGGTCGGGTGTATTGAAGGTGGTTCTCCAAAATAGTTTCCCCCCCACTCTATCGCCACGCAAATTCGGGGTACACTTCCTCTAAATTCAACCTTTCTTGTCACTAACTCACTAACGTAATTAGTGCAATTGCGTATAAGCTGAACAGACAGTAAGACGCGGTGCTAATTAATATCTAAAAAAAAATCATTTTAGTGACTCAGCAGTTGTTGAGCCATTAAAACTGGTGACCTGGTCTCTGCTTGCCTGTGTAGAGTGTATACAGTCGAGTTTTTATATGAAGGTTCTTATCTGACAGCTAGAACATCTACAAGAGACCCACTTACACGTGTTGATACGTAATTCATTTGATATACAACCATCACTTTTGAAAGATAGTACCAATAATTATAAAAAATACCAGTAATATAGTACAACGTTATCAATGTTGACCCCCAATTAATGTGTTTTAAAAGGTCCTTCCTAACAAAATTGGACCGTTGTAGAGATACATCCTACTCAACGCAAACGCTGGTGGTGTAAGAGGCAGCCTAAGGAACTAAACCTACCAAAGTTTAATATAGTTTTTGTTTTAATGATGTATATTGCACACACGAGATGACAATATATTTCGGTCTCTTTGAAGTTTCCTCCAGGAGGGGACGAGTTCCCTTCTCCCGACTGGTCCTACTCTGTGACAGGATCCTCCCCCCTTTCCCCCTTTCCCGTAACACGCGTATACAGGACTAAACACTCGGACTTAAACCTTCCTTTGAGGCTCATCTAGAGGCGTTTTAAAATGTCTTGACCACTTTTTCGATCGACAGATCTCGTAAGTGTCGGAAACACAAAGTATATATTTTTTAATAATTTAATACCAACATTATAACTACCAACTTCTCTGGTCAAATGGTTTAAGGAGTCACTTTCTCAATATATGGGGCAGACAATGGTTGGGTAGGTTGGGGTTTTTATTACTGGTTAGATCCTTTTTCTTTCCTAAACTGTTAACCTCGGTGCTCTTGGGTTGTAATTCCCGGCTCAGCATCTTATGTTCGTGGGTTCAAACCCAGCCGGGGTTGACGGAGTTTTCTTGAGCGATAAAAACCTGTAGCACAACTTCCTTCGGAGGAAAGTAAAGCCATCGGTACCATGTCGATTGTGAGATGTAAATTAACCTTGGAATTTATGTGAACACCACAAAATTGGTAGGCTCTTTAACTCTCGCGATAGAAATTCTCGTATGCCGATTTAATCAGTCGGCTATAGAAAGTTCACATTAAATACCTCAAATAAATTAATAGAAGTCCAACCAAATTCGGATACACTTTTTCGAAATTCAACCTTACTGATTTTTAGCACATAATCGTAATTAGTATATGTGTGTAATACCCGAATGACAAGTCAGAAGTGGTAGGAAAAAAAAAGTAAAATTTGAAATGTTAAGTTGATACATTATATTAAATACAGGCAATAGCAAATTGTAGAGATATTAAACATAACACTTTAAAAACAAACAAAACGGACTTTGAAAAATATATACAATTTGATAAAATTAATTAACACAATCTTTGTTACAAAATGTTGTGAGGTATTAACTTTATTTTTGATGATGTATCTTGAAAAGGAATGTTAATAAATCTAAAAATAAATGCTTGTGAAATGTATGAGGTATAGATCACTTTCAATATTGGAATGGCATCTGGTTTCTCAGCCAGATGATTCGAATAAACTGGTTTCGGTTCACTACGCCGACATTTTAGTGCTATTTAATGGTTAGTAATCAAAGGTGATGGCTGTAAAATAGATATTTTGACGCAAACACGTGAAAGTAGATCAAATAGATTATCTGTCAGATAAAACCATTCGTAAGATAATAATTGAGGTTTATTCTGTCCCCTTGTTGAAATCGGAACTTCTATAAATGTAAGCGTTCATCAAGTAGTAGAAGACAACATTTTTTTAATTTTACTTTAATTCTTAGATAACATTTGACATTGAATGTTACTTGTGGCGCGAATTATTACTTAGCGGCTTCAGCCAGTTTCCTTAGGTAGCCGAGATATTTCCAATCAGGTGTTGCGCTTAGGTTAAATGTTGACAAAAACCTTTGAAATTACAAGGGTTTGTTGTTTACCTGAAAATAACACAAAACTATTTTCTATAATTCTATACGCATTTAAGCCTGTAAACAAAATAAATGCCCGGTAAAATAAAGGTAACTGGTATAGGTACGAAGGAAGGATCTTTGTGAATCTAATGATGTAATTTAATAAGGGGGAGGAGGGGTACAATACAAATTGTATCGTAATTTGTATTTTACTACTCTCCTGTTTGTTCTCCTATTAATTATTATTATTAGCACCACGTCTTACTACCCGATCGGGTTATACGCACTTACGCTAATGTGTAATGGTAGGGTGATTGTGAGATGAAATGGAGGACCTACAGTTTAACGTGGAATCCGAACCACGGTGGAGGCCTGGCATTCCTCACATTCACAAGATGTCTTGTCAGAGGTGAAGGAAGGGTTTGGTAATCAGATAAATCTGTGCCGGGACCGAGGATTGAAACCCGGCCACCAGCACAGAAGTCTGACACCTTACCCCCTAGACCGCCAGGTTACCCTGTTCTCCTAATGATAGACAGCTCCAACCGGTAACTTCATAAGACCACTCGATTTATGAGGCGTTTATGAATTTCTGCTTGATTATTCTAATAATAGTCTTTAAGTCCTAATACTTTTTTTTCTCTGCCCCTGGAAAACTTTTCAGGCCGACCAGGATTTTGTAACCAGTGTCAATGCCATCCATGCCATCTCAAAGCTACCATACACATTTCAAAAAACTGTTTAACATGGTCGACGGGAAAGCTTTCACCACAAAGAGCATTACATTTACATCCGATCCTTTTATTTTACATGCGTGTGTGTGTGTGTGTGGAGGGGAGGATGGGTGTAAGAGGTTTGAGAGAGGAAGGGGGGGGGGTACTTTCGCTTAAAGTGTCCTCACAAAGAGGCCACATATGGTGCATCTCCACGATGTATATGTTTAATATATGAGTATGTATTTATGAACCATACGCTTTCAAACAGTATTTTATTATTTTTTTCGGAACTTTTTTATCGTTGTTGAGTTTTTTGAACATCCTCATTGGCTAATGGAAAATGGTTGATTAAAATATTTTCTTTTTAAATGTAGGTCTTTGTTGAATTTTATTAATAATAATATTATTATTATTATTAATAATAATAGCACCGTGTCTTACTACCCGTTCGGGTTATACGCACTTACGCTAATGTGTAATGGTAGGGTGATTGTGAGATGAAATTGAGGACAACTTGATATACTTTCATATATTCATACGTGAAGTAATGTGATTTATAACTGTCACTATTAATGTATATTACCAATGACTATAAATAACAAAATTAATTTCATGTAATTTTTTAAATGTTGACCTAAAAAAATGTATTTACTAAAAGGTCCTTATCTACCAGAATCCTACTATACTTACAAACAGGTGCAATCGTATGATACAAGATCGTAATAAGAGGGTAGGTAGAGAACGGAGGGACGGGAGGGGGGTGTTTAAAAGTTCCCGAGAGTGGTTTATTCTGAGTGAAAGCCAAGAATTGAAGTTCTCATCTTGTAAGTGTGTGGTGGCGTCATTATATCGGGGGGGAGGGGAGGGGGATAAATGAGGGTATAACCTCTAATAACATATAGAGGGTGATGCAAAACGAGTGTGCCAACATGAAAAATGGTGCAATAGCAACTATACTCTTATGGTCCGGGATAGCGCCATAAGGTCGATACACACAGAAAGCTAAGCTAAGCCATGGTCCCTCTTTCCCCTCCTGAATTCAGTGTTGTTTCTTTCTGGTGTGCTCCAGTGAAGCTTAGTTATGATGGCGTTCTACAAAATGTATTTGAGTTCAGGTTATAGTTCTGATGAAGAAAAGATGCTGATGTTAACAGCTGTTTTGGAAGATGAAGAAAATTTAGGAGGTTTGATTTGTTCAATTAACTCTTCCATATTAATATAAAAACATTTACCAAACCCTTCCTTCGCCTCTGACAAGACATCTTGTGAATGTGGGGAATGCCAGGTCTCCACCGTGGTTCGGATTCCACGTTAAGCTGTGGGTCCTCCATTTCATCTCACAATCACCCTACCATTACACATTAGCGTAAGTGCATACAACCCGAACGGGTAGTAAGACGCGGTGCTACTACTACTACTACTAATAATAATATAAAAACATGTATTAAATATAAAGCCTAAAAAGAATATTACTTAAATACACGTGAAATAAACTGAAAATAAAACTTCAACACTTTTTTTAGTTATTTTCACCAACCCAGCTCTGCGTCTGTTCAACGCGGAGCCCAAGCTGCGCTATGCGCATGCGTGGCGTAAGATGGGAGATGGAAAAATTTGCCCGGCCAGCAATCGGAAAAAAAAAAACATAGCGTGGCGTAGCAAGGCATGGCTTAGCTTTCTGTGTGAACCGGCCTTAAGGTGTTATGTAACTTGACACAATACATTTGACCTGGCGCCTATAGGCTAGGAAACCCATCGTGCCGATCACTAGAGGGAGAAGAAACCTCATGTCAAAAGCGCTCGAAGATACGAATCAAAAAACGCGCAGGGATAAAAAACAACAACTGCATAACGTGGACACATGGCGAACATGTATTGTAAACAGCACCCTTAAACTTTACAATAGTTACAATATGATAACACAGAGAAATTTGACCTCCAATTCGACCTGTCCTCTGCCTCCACCGTCAGACCCCAGAATTGTGTCATTTCCTTCAAACCATCCAATATTGGAAACCTCCTTCTTTCTAAGCTCCTCTTTCCCTCAACCTTTACTTCTATGACGTCATGTAAAAGACAGTTCCTCCTAAGGATGTGTCCGATCCAGTTTGCTTTGTACCTAAAAATCACATCCAAAATGGTTCACTTCTCACCACTCTTCTTATGACTTGTTCATTTTCCCCCCTGTCTGATCACCTGATCTTCTCACCCACTCTTCTTAGGACTTGTTCATTTGTCACCCTGTTGGTCCACCTGATCTTCTCACCAACTCTTCTTAGGACTTGTTCATTTGTCACCCTGTCTGTCCACCTGATCTTCTCACCCACTCTTCTTATGACTTGTTCATTTGTCACCCTGTCTGTCCACCTGATCTTCTCACCCACTCTTCTTAGGACTTGTTCATTTGTCACCCTGTCTGTCCACCTGATCTTCTCAAGTCTTCTCCAGCACCACCTTTGTAAGTTATCCACGTATTTCTTTTCCATCTTCCTGAGATCCCAAGTTTCTGCTCCATACAGTGCGATGCTCCAAATGTAACAATTCACCAGTTTCTTCCTCAGTTCCAAACTCAGCTTGCTGGTCAGTAGTGACCTCTTCTGGGTGAAAGTTTCCTTGACCATGGGGATCCTTTACCTAATTTCCTTGGTGCAGTATTCATCCTTTGTCAACAGTCTTCCCAGGTAATTTAACAGCTTTGTGTTTTAAAACTCTTGGCTTACAATTTTCATTTTCAGAACGTCTCTGAACTGCCACTTTCCATCTAAGTTGAATAGACCACCCCCATATTCCTTACAACGATTAGAGTAAAATATTAACACTACAGGGAACAACCCCCTTGATATTAAAGATAATGATTAGGAAACGTTGGATTGATAACTGGATACATTATGAGACTCACGATACTTGTAATTTAAAAAAAAAATATTAATCTCTTGGGTTGTTTAGATATGATCGTGTCTTGGGAATACAAACAATGGTAAACTTCTGACGTACTCCAAAACAGGAAGGTCACACAAGCTTGGCTTGCGCGCCTCCAGTACTTATTTAATCCCCTGCCACCGTCTGGATTGCTGGAAAACCGCTGTCAGCAAAGCTGTCCCACTCCGCGGTCGTTAAAAACGAACTTCCCTGTAAACAAGGTGTATATCAGCCAGATGCCTGGTCGCGTAACCCTCCCATCTCTGTTCCGATCTTGAACGAATGGGGCATGCTTGCAGTGATCACGTGAACTTTGGTTGGATAAGGCATGGCATGCTGATAGCGCAATATCGCCATCTAACGATAGCTCAGTTGGCATGTTGCCTGGACCTCAGGCAACACTTCAAATGTTTTTTAAGTTCAATACGCCTTACAGGGTAATCGCCGACCAAGGGTTTGTTGAATATCTGTCATGAGCATAAGGGTATTAGATGACAAACTTTTTAAATGACGATAAAAAGTTGGTCATTAAATTCCAGGATACCTTTGAAAAGATATTCAAACAACTGTTGATATCAACATGTGAAGAAAATTAAACTCAATGTTTGTACTGGAGAAATATTGTATTTATTTTGGCAAACAAAAAATATATATTTTGCTATGAAAACTGTGAAAAGCACTGGCCTTTTCTCGCGTCCTCTACATGCCCACCTTAAACAAAAATGGGTTTTATGGTAATCTTCCGCCATTTTTATGTTGGCAAGCTCTTTTAACATCACCCTGTATATGTCAGTACTCTGGCAGCCCAACAACTACTTTATATAGCAGAATTATCTTTGTATGGAATGCCAGGCCTCCCCCGTGGTTCGGATTCCTCGTTAAGCTGTAGGTTCTCCATTTCATCTCACAATCACCCTACCATTACACATGAGCGTAAGTGCGTATAACCCGAACGGGTAGTAAGACAACGGTGCTAATAATAATAATAGTAATAGTTGAATGCCAACTTCTTGTTCCCCACATTCCTTTGATATGCGCCCATATGCATTCAATTTATTTATATGGTTTTTTTTATATTTCTGAGATTGAAATTTCCGATTTGATACCAAAATATAACATACAAATACAAAGTAATTTTTTTATTAAAAAAACATTTCATTTTGAAATGTTCGGAGCAACCTCCGCTATTTGTAGATGGAAACGTGCTATATTTAGAAAAAAAAAAGCTACAAGGTGACACTTTATAACCTTACCGAATACAAAAATAGTTGTCCCAACAGTTGGCAAACCTTTATCCGGTGACAGGCGAACATCGAAATAAAAGCTCGCCAACACGAGTGAGCAATTTCTCATAGATGTTTTGACTAACGTGGATTAATGGAAGCCCCTTCCAGTCAGAGGTCTGGTTTCTGTTTTTCTTGGCAAGGAAGTCATGACAGGGGGCAAGCAGGAAGACAGGTCAGTTCCGAACACAAATGGCACAGATAGCCCACAGAAAGCCCACACACAGATAGATTGTTATAGATAAAATATTCGCAGCTGTGTTTTGAGTATAAGTAGGTGACCTGGCGGTCTAGGGGTAAGGTGTCAGACTTCTGTGCTGGCGGCCGGGGTTCAATCCTCGGTCCCGGCACAGATTTATCAGATTACCAAACCCTTCCTGCACCTCTGACAAGACATCTTGTGAATGTGAGGAATGCCAGGCCTCCACCGTGGTTCGGATCCCACGTTAAGCTGTAGGTCCTCCATTTCATCTCACAATCACCCTACCATTACACATTAGCGTAAGTGTGTATAACCCGAACGGGTAGTAAGACGCGGTGTTAATAATAATAATAATGTTGTTTTGAGTTTAAAAAAAAATCGACAGCGTCTAGTTACCTATTCGGGCTATACTCATTTATAATAATGTTTTAGGGATGAGGAAGATATAATTTAGAGGAAATGTACCCACATTTATATAGAAGGAGGCTATGAAACCATTTAGTAAAAATATCAACTATGGTGTTAATGTTTAGCCTCAAATTTAAATTAAATTGCTAACTTTTTTGGGATTTATGTACACGCTTGGTCTTATAACATTGGGTAGAAAGACTATATGAAGTTTCAACAAGATGTTTTATAAATACGCTGTTACATAATGGGTATTTTAAATTTTTCGCAACCCTTGGGAAGAGAAAAAAAATTGTGATCTTAAGAAATTGAACATAACATTTTTGTGAATGTCCACGTTTCATAATCATGTGAACCATATTTTGTTGCAATGCCTTCTGTGTGTCTGTCCATCCATCCGACAACTTACCTGTCTGCTACTGGGACTAGAACCAAAAATATTTTTCAGATCGGGCTAAAAGCTTTGTTTCCAGGGTTATCAAAAGGTTCCCTAGAATAATTATTGAAAATTTATATTAAACCCTAAAAGTAAGGGCCATTTAATTTCAAATATTATTAGCACCGCGTCTTACTACCCGTTCGGGTTATACGCACTTACGATAATGTGTAATGGTAGGGTGATTGTGAGATGAAATGGAGGACCTACAGTTTAACGTGGAATCCGAACCACGGTGGAGGCCTGGCATTTCTCACATTCACAAGATGTCTTGTCAGAGGTGAAGGAAGGGGTTTGGTAATCAGATAAATCTGTGCCGGGACCGAGGATTGAAACCCGACCGCCAGCACAGAAGTCTGACATCTTATCCCTAGACCGCCAGGTCACCATGGCATTTTAATTAAGGGTGAGTAAAGAAAAAAAAATAGATTTTCTCAAAATTATCTCTAACAATTTTGATAGATTTTTTATATCTAGGATCTGTTTATTATTTAAAACAAAATTTCAGCTCTCATTTTCCTATGAAAATGACTTTGAGGGTACTTTACATAAGCGTACATTTGCAATTTTGGATTCAGTAATACATATTTATGATGTCGTGTGAATGATAAAATAACATAGTTTATATTTTCAATATTATGATACTTTTACAAACTAGCTTAACCTAATCTTTTATGTATTAATAAATTACATTTTAAATTATTATAGATAAAATAAACTTCAAGTATTAAACGTTAAAAAAAAAAAAGATGTAAATGGTAGGCATCATATGTTGACGTCATAGTCCTTCAGTGCAGGATCACGTGATATCGCGGACGGGATCACGGGAAAGCTACACTTAATATTTACATTCTGAAAGGGATTTCGAGTCTGGTTCATTTTCAAAATGTATGTACTTTTGTGTCATTCGATTCTACGAACTCTCATATGTATGTATGTATGTATGTATGTATGTGTGTGTGTGTGTGTGTAACAAAGTGTACAATTTCCAAAATATTGTATGATAAATAAGAAAAATAGTCCTAAAATGGAAGTATAAAGGGTAATATTTACAAATATCCCCCAACACACAAATACCATTCCTTTAATGGAGAACCTATATATATGTATATATATTTCAAATAAATCATATATATATTTAATATAATATATTTCAAATAGACTGCTCGTTGCGTTATACAACTAGCCACTGATCTTATTACAGAACACATTAATGATGATAGAATTATTATTATTATTATTATTATTATTATTAGCATCACGTCTTACTACCCGTTCGGGTTGTACGCACTTACGCTAATGTGTAATGGTAGGGTGATTGTGAGATGAAATGAAGGACCTACAGTTTAACGTGGGATCCGAACCACGGTGGAGGACTGGCATTCCCAACATTCACAAGGAACTGAGAAAATGGCATTTACTTTCTTCTGCAAAAAAAAAAATGTTTTGTAGGTTAACTTGTCATTCCTATTCAAATGCAATTATCAATATGTTTATCTTTGAGCCAATTTCAGTATTTGTAGCCCCCGGACTAAGCCCCCCATTCCCCCCAGCGCGCGCGCACACACACACACACACACACACACACACACACACACACACACACACACACACACACTTAATAGTTTAAAATTATTACTCGCACAGGAAGTTAAAGCAGAGCAACAAATTCAATATTGTGATTTAAATTACTTTTGCACAAAAATAAATTTACTTATGAGGTATCGAAAAATAGCACTGTGAGCTACCGGTGGCTCGTGATCAACAATTTGGTGACCCGTGGTTTCTATGTATGTGGTCTTACAGTCTTAATACTTAACAATCATAAGCGCCATCACCTCTTTTCATCAGCACCGCGTCTTACTAACCGTTCGGGTTACACTCTGATTGAGAAGGTTTAGTTTAGAGGACGTGCATCTCCACATTTGCGTGGAGGGAGAGCAAAAAAAAATCATCCAGAGAAAATCCACACTCAGTGCATCCAACCGAGATCGAACCCCGATCTTCCCTTCTTTGGTGGTCTAGTCCAACACGAGAGTAGTTGCGTTAGACCATGCGGCCATTGAAATCAACCTATTTTTCCTTAAAATTAGAAAATAGTTTTCGTACCAAATAATAATCAAGAATAATCAATTCTACTGCTCATATACAATAAGTTACCTCTTAACCCTTCATGGATGTCTCTAGAAGTTATTTTCTTTTTTAAGTTCCTTAATTAAAAACTTAGCTTATTGGTGGATGCGCGCTCCCAGATATACTTTCCCGTTGACGAAGATCATTTCAAAATAAATAAGCAGGAATTCAACCTCTGACACTTCCAATTATTCATTCCCTCAGAAAAAAAAAAAAAAAAAAAAAAAAAA
>CABFVX010000564.1:0-41829 GCA_902151425.1 Timema shepardi
TATATATGTATATATATATGTATATATGTATATATATATGTATATATGTATATATATATGTATATATGTATATATATATGTATATATGTATATATATATATATATATATGTATATATATATGTATATATATGTATATATATGTATATATATGTATATATATATGTATATATATATGTATATATATGTATATATGTATATATGTATATATGTATATATATATGTATATATATATGTATATATATATGAATGACCATCACCCAATAACGTTTTTATATATACCATCACATAATCATGAGTTTATTTATATAGATATAAACGTTATTGGGTGATGGTCATTCAACAAATCAACCCTTTATTAATTGATATTCAAACTGAACCTCTACTTGTCTGTTTTTACCCCTTCCTCAATAATGTTGTATTTGCGTGGACCACTGATCATAACATGATACGCGTCAAACGATTGTAAAAGTTTTTATTTTTGTATCATTCCTATTCACAGTATATAGTTAATGAATTGGACACTTTATACTTCACTGTGTTTAGCGCCTTTCTACTCGTGTCCAAACTGTTCAAATAACAATTCGGCAATTAATTAGTACGGGTAAAAATACACACACAAAACGATGAGTTTGGAACATTTGATAGCTACATATAACCATACAATCATTATATTTTTTATATATATAATTTGAGAATTATAGTCTCTTTCTGAAGCTTGCCTTGTGTTGTGCTTTAACAAAAACTGGGGAAAAAATAGAATATAATTTGGAAAATCCATGTGTTAAATTGTAACACAAACACATTTATTCTTAGGGGAAAACGACAAAAAAAAAGCTAAATATAATGAAACACGAATTAAATCTTGTTTAAAAATACAAAAATAAACCCAAAATAAAATGTGTGTTTGTATTATGAGAGGATTTTTGTTTTCGTGTAGATTGTTACGTGCTTGCATAATGGACTTTTAAACAAATGTGATAGTGTTGCGACAGCCGCTATCTTTGGATAATATTATACACGAAATACGCTAATAAAAATGAGTGGTTGATTCAATTTTAAACCAAACCAAACTAATTCATAACATTAATAAAATATAATGAATGTTTTTACGTGAGATTTGTGTATATCTTTTATGATTAGAAATTCAATTCAAATATTCATAAAATGTTATAAATGAGCGAATGGGCTTGATAAAACCTAAGCGTGTTAATTTAAGAGTATATTTTAATTTTTATAATAATTACGAGCATGACACCTTACATACATGTAGCTTATATAACGTTAAATTCTCTATTTGAATAAATTATTATTGATGGTTCTTGTATATCTATGATGACCAAGGTAAAATATCAATTTCAATTACAAATACAATTCACGGAAAATATTTAAGATTTATTTCAAAGGAAAAGTATTATATATTTCTGTATTTGTGGTTTCGTATTAACATTATTAGGTAAAAGAATTTTTCGTCAACCAAATATTACAAATAAAACATCTGTATTTGCTATTGTGTTAAATTTAGATTATTATAGTTATATGTATTGAAAATTATGACTTATATGGCAGATGACTTCAAAGTATTAATGTAAATATTAGTCATATAAATAGAATAATTGAATTTGGTGTGATATCGCTTTAACATATGAATCGAGAACATTTCAATAGGTCTAATAGAAACTCAAATGTATGAATCTCGTGAGCATTTTCTTTAATTATATTCAGAGCCTAATTCCTCCGACCACTTGAACATTATTATAAGTATTTCAAAACCAATATGTCAAAGATATCTGGAAATATGGATCTTTCATACATAATTCAGACCAAATGAGAGAGTTAATAAAGCTAGTTTTAATATATTATATACATTTGCGACTCTTATGCTAGAGATAATTAAACTACAGGTTTTGTTAACTAATAAATTAAGAATTTTATAAAAGATGAAGCTTTTCATAAATACTTCTTGAAGCCTATGGGTGTGAACCTTGGGCGAATGATTTAAAATCATGTATTGGAAACCTTACAACTTAGATAACGTGACTATTAGTTGGGTATCTTTAAACCAAAATAAACAAACAAGAAAGCTTTAATTGTGTTGATAAGGGACTGGTTTTCAAATTTTATTTGTTCTTTAAGAATGGTGTTGTGATCAAAAGAAGCGTTGTAAATGTGGAGATTTTCAGTAATATTCATTTTTTAACCTTTAGTGAAAGGTAGGAGAAGTTTCATGCATCGGGTGATAGGAGTTGGTGATGCCCTGAAATTTTTAAGTGTTCAGCAAATTTGCAAAGCTTAGTTCAGCAAATTTGCAAAGCTTATATTATTATTTTCTTTATTGACAAGTATATCTATTTATTTTTCATATGAAACACTCCCCAGATATACATCTCAAACAAAATATTTGGATTCTTTTACAAGAGAATTAGAGTTTTCAAAAATGGAAACTTTAAATGAATAAACCAAATTTAAAGTAATTCAATTATTATTACTCATTACCAAATAAACATGAACATTATTACAAATATAAAGTGTTACTTAAGGCGTCAAACACTCCCTAGATATCCGTTTAAATAAAACGCTAAGGCCATTTTTGAAAAACATGTTGTTCAAAACAATCACTCAAAATTATATTATCCTTAAATAAATAACCAAGAAAATACTTTACAAAATATCCATAGGTGAGAGGGGCCTATAGCTATTAAATATTTTATTCTCAAGATTGAATAAAAATCCATCAAACCGTTTAAGATATGTAGCCAGCCAGGAACTGACAAACATGGGAACAGACAAAATTCAGAAATCAGGTATTTTGGATTCATGGGCACATTAAAATTAAAGACTCATCATAATATTGGGGTCAAAAATTTACAAGATTACTATATTTACTCATTAGAAGTGATAATAAAAAGGGTGACCTGGCGGTCTAGGGGTAAGGTGTCAGACTTATATGCTGGTGGCCGGGGTTCAATCCTCGGTCCCGGCACAGATTTATCATATTTCCAAACCCTTACTTCACCTCTGACAAGACATCTTGTGAATGTGAGAAATGCCAGGCCTCCACCGTGGTTTGGATGCCACATTAAACTGTAGGTCCTTCATTTCATCTCACAATCACCCTACCATTACACATTAGCGTAAGTGCGTATAACTCGAACGGGTAGTAAGACGCGGTGCTAATAATAAAGATAATAAAAAGACCAATTTGAAAACAGTTCCAAATTATTCGTAGCATTTCTTCGTTTTATAGAACATAATATTATTACCCTATTGGACAATCGTGGGAATATCCTGAGTTCAAAAGACGCATATGATTTGTAAGTGAAAGGCATCAACATATTCCATTGGCCTTGAAATTCTTACATCTTAGGTTGTATGATTATTTTAATTTAGCATCGATTCTTAATACCGGTTTGTATTTTACGCTGATGTAATAATTACACTAATGCTTTTAAAGTTTAGGGAGGCTATGTTTAAAAGAAACATACCCGCATCTTCGTGAAAGGATAGTTCAAAACCATTTTGTAAAAGCCCCCCCATCACTACACCGACCGATACTCGAACCTCAATATCCCCGTCATCTGCAGTATACTCTACTGTAAGGGTAGCAAGTTAGGTCACGTTACCACCAAAACTGGTTTGTTGATTATATTAGATTAAAAATGGAATCATCCCAATTTTATTGACGTTTAATATGAAATGTTGCATTTATAGGTTCAAATTAAAGTGTTACAAGGAATTATGTTGCTTCTCTTAAAAATGTGAACACGTTTTTTAAAAAAAAGTTCTTCATATGAATTTATAAAACTATTCATACCTATTATTTTCCCGCAGCTTTGCTCATATTATATTAACACATTCGACATCTTCATGTGTTTGAAAAAGACGTAAAATCTATTCATGAAAAAACGCTAGCTCGCCCTCCTTCCCGTCAACATCAAAGCTCATATAATGGGCAATCTTGTATATCCGCTACACCAGTCTCAACGTATGACCACTGCCTAGGCCTACGCCCAGTTTTTTCAACGCTAATGAGAAAGCATAATAGTAAATAGCTTACATTATATTTTAAACTAAACAAGAAGTATAACAAAATAGGTCCTGTTTCGATCCGATGAGTGATTTTTAAATTTAAAGGTAGCAAAAAGGCAGACAGAAAATTTAACCTCCATAAATACTTAGAATTTTCTTATCATATACATGTATGATTTTAAGGTGATTTGAAGTTTAAAATCTGCCTTCCCGCAAGAAGAAGGCCTTGTGAGGATATTAATAGTCTATTAGGACATTACCTTTACAAAAGTAGTATGATTATTAATTAAAATAATCTTATATAATGAACGGATTGTTCGTTTAAAAGAATATAACACTGGTGATTTTAATAATGAAAATAATAAATCAAATTGAATGTATAATATTTCCTTTTTATCCAATAAGGGAGGATAAAAGCCCCCACCACTTTGTGATTGTCATTAATTTACTTTACTGAGGGGAGCAGATTGTGTCATTGGGGGAAAATCTACCCCCTTGTCACCAGAGAATATGCACCGTGCTACATCCAGATGTAGATTTATTTTTGTTCTTGTATTCTTATTGATGATTAATGATATAAAATTTCTTTTGAGTAATTATATTCTTCGTAAAGTTTATTTATTGTTTAGTGAAATAGGAAAGAGATGACATCACTTACTACAAAAAGGTATTAGATTTTATTTAACCTACTGTGACAGGTGATGTTGCATTTTCGCAATAACTGTAAAATAAATTTGTATCTTTTTAAAATTAAAAGTAATTAGGTCGGATCCTCTCCAAGCATTACTAAATTAGTTCCTTCTGGGTAGTATGATGTCACCAAACATTCAAATAAATATTTATTTTCTGAAACACGGGAGTTTTAAGTAGTTCCATTCAGTAATGTTGTGAATATACAACGGCGATAGTCGTGATGTTATACGTCTGGCTCTTTGCAGCCGCATGTTTACATTGCATAGTTCGTTCATGTTCCATAACGTTGGTTTAATTTGCTATAGTTGTTATTTATTTACATTTATCAGAATCAAGAGTTCAATTTTTTTTTACTATCAAAATTTTCCCTGGGGGTCAAGGAAAAGTAAAGTATCTATACACGAAAC
Organism: Timema shepardi; assembly: GCA_902151425.1. Taxonomy (NCBI): domain Eukaryota; kingdom Metazoa; phylum Arthropoda; class Insecta; order Phasmatodea; family Timematidae; genus Timema; species Timema shepardi. Next base: position 5,128 of record CABFVX010000564.1, read on the forward strand.
AAAAAAGATAGTTTGAAAAATGGAGATAGTGCCTTGAAATTTACAAAACTGATAACTTTAATAATTATTTCTTGAAGCGGTAAAAAATTATAGTTATATAGGAAATAAAAATACTCGAAAATATACATACACAAAATCAAAATATTAGAGAAAAGGTAGTGTACTAGTGCAAAAATTATATATTTAATAACCAACAGAAAAACTTTCACTGAACTATTGGCAAATGCAAGATTCAACGTTTACTAGCATAGCGCGGTAAGCCTTTACGCACTTTGGATATCCATAACACTAATTGATTTATTCATATTTCTGTAAAATTCAGATTATTTCACTTATTCTCTTATTTCCACTGTGTTTATGTAACGATATGTGATATTAGATTTCACATATATTTCTGTGAAATTCATATTATTTCACCTATCCATTTTAGTAAATATAATGGTCTTTTATTTTCACTGTGTTTATGTAACAATATGTGATATTAAATTTCACATATTATCTTCAGAGCTATAAGTAAATATCTCAATCTTTAGATTATGGAGAAAGTAAGTTGTGGAGATGACCCTTTAGATTTATATAGATTAAGTTTGACTTTACAGATTAAATTTTTAATATAGTTATTGTTTGGATAAAATAAGTTACTTTCTAAACAAACATTTGGACTGATATTATCCAACCTCACGCGTTCACTGACTGAGTTACTCGGTATCCTCTCCGTGATAGTGGTGTCATTCAAGCCCATAAACCTACAACCTTACTGACATAGCTAAGTACAGTAGATAGGTACAGTAACACTAAAAACAGTAGCGCTTTGCTATAATTATTATTAGAATCGCGCATTAATATCCGTTCGGGTTGTAAGCACTTTCAATAATGTGTAGGGATATTGTGAGATGAAATGGATGACCTACAGTTTACCGTGGGATCCGAACCATAGTGGAGGCCTGACATTCCACACATTCACAAGTTGTGATCAATACACGTCTTGTCAGAGTTGAAGGAAGGGTTTGACAATCAGAAAAATATGTGCCGGGACCGAGAATTGAACCCCAGACCCACACCAAAAAATTCTGACACCTTAACACTAGACCACCAGGCCACATTTTGCTCTAAAACCATGACCATAAACTAAGTATCTTTCTATGTTAGTCCACAGTAGTCATAAAACATTTAAACATAAAAGTATTTCAAGATAACTTTTTTAGAGGATAATTGTATGGATATTAACAAACAACTGATACTGGACAAAGGTTTTAACTTTGCTATTACAGCTCCACGTGCCAACCACTCTACCTAAAGAAATATTCGGGATATATTAGTTGAATACTAGTGTAACAATTATCAGAAGTTCCCATCAATTTACAATCTGGTGCTTTACATTATTTAAAATAGCCACATTTAAGTTGAAACAGTTTAGTATTTTGAACATTTAGATCTTTAATTCATTTCTGGGAAGATTATCAAGTATTATTGATCATTACTATGAATCGCATCATATTGGTTTGAAATAAATGCACGTTCACATGACTTATTATTATAAAATATGATTCTATCAAGACTATATGGTCACCCTATTCATTTTAGTTTGTGCTTATAAATATTTGAATTTTTTTTTACATTAGTTCATAATGTTTATAAATCTAGTAATTTTTATTGAGGTAGAGAATTTAATAGTCTTATTTTTCTTAAATAACAATTCTCAGATACTCGTTTTGAGTTAAATCCAAAAAGCAATTTTTGAAAAACTTATCTTTGTAAATAACCGTTAAATTATTTTATTTTAGAAAAATAAATATACTATATTATTTAATAAATGATAAATTCCCTTGAACCCCTAAAAATATTTGAAATTAAATCAAAACTAACATTAAATTACCCTGCATTTGATAACTAGAATGGAAAATTTTGTTGGTATAGCCATATAAAGTCTAAGTATTAAGTTTGAACCAAATCCATCAAATTATTTAGAATATAGACTCAAGAACAGACATATAGGGTGGCATACAAGATTGTAAAATCCCATTTTTTTCGATTCGGAATAAATTAAAACGTAAAAGCGTATCATACTCTGAAATTTAAATATTTTACTGGTTAAAATACATTATATTTAGGCTATAAGATAAAGTAGGTTTCAAGTAAGAGTTCTCACTAATCAGTGTTGAGATCTATCAAACAATAAAATATGAATAGTGTAAATGTATATATAATTTATTTTCAATTTTATTTCTATAAATTGATACATGCATATCATGCATAAATTGATCATGCATATCCATCATTGAACTTAACTCTCCACTAGAGACAGTTGAAATTTTAATCGATAAGCCTCACTATACAGCCTGATATACAGTCAACCCACACTGCATCACGAAACAAACAATTGAGACAGTTCCCGTTTTCACCACTGAATCTCTCTCCAGCCTGATATGCAGTCAACCCACACTGCATCACGAAACAAACAATAGAAACAGTTACAGTTTTCACCACTGAATCTCTCTCCAGCCTGATATACAGTCAACACACACAGCATCATGAAACAAACAATAGAGACAGTTCCAGTTTTCACCACTGAATCTCTCTACAGCCTGATATACAGTCAACCCACACTGCATCACGAAACAAACAAAAGAGACAGTTTCAATTCTCAACACTAAAGCTCACTCTCCAGCCTGATATATAGTCAACCCACACAGCATCATGAAACAAACCATAGAAAAAGGTCCAGTTTTCACCGTTGAGATTCACTCTCTCTCGTCTGTTATACAACCAGCCCACTTAATATATTTAACAAGACAACACTAGATACAATTCAAGTTTACCCCACTGGTCCTCACTCTCCCGCCTGATATATAGTCAACCCATCTATCATTTATAACGAGACATTCACTAGAAAAAGCTCCAGTCTTCGCCACTTTCCTTACTTTCCTTCTTGATATTACAATCAAATCTTTAATAGATCAATACTCGTGGAGAGGCTCCGATCATTTTCGATGATCCATCAATTGATTGCTTTCCAAACAAAGCTCACCAAAATAGATCCAAACCAGAGTTCTTGGTGGAAAGTAATTCAGATCCTAAGCTATAAATCTAATTTTGGAAATTGTTTTTTACGTCAAAATAGTATAATATTTTATTTTTCTTATACTATATTTGTGAATATATGAACAATGATTATATAATTATAACCAAACAACCAAATAGCTAATTTAATTTCAATCTTCACTAGCCCTTCTAAATCATTATTGCCTTAAGTATTATGTGAAATTGAGTTAGTAAGATATAATTTTATTTTAATTTGAGGGGGAAGCTAGATTCAGTTAATATATTAATTAATTAATAAGTTTTACCATAGCTATCTGATTATATGCCAAACTTATTTTAGGGGAGAAATTTAAAAATAACTATGAATTTTATAGGATGGGATTTTTAGAAAATATTATGACAATTTGTTTTTGTGATCAGTGTTAATCATTATGTTTATATCATTGATATAATATTATTTATAATATATTATATATAGGTAAGGTCGTGTGATCTCTAACTGGGACTTTTAATAAATAATATTATATCAATATATATATATATATATATATAATTTTTAACTAAATTGTATGGCTGGGGAAAAAAGTTTATTTCTGTTGATATAATATTATAGCCACATCTTAGCGCGGTTAGGAATTGGTATAACCTAGCAGAGGTTCGAACCTCAACCTACCCTTCACCAGATAAATATTCCTTTCTGAGAGCGAGGCCAAACACCAAGTAAGTCCCGTTACTAACACCTTACTATTTAAAGTGAAGGTTGAACGAATTCGAAAAAATTACCATCATTGATTGTAGTAATCTTAGAGGGAAGAGTATTAATTTTACTTTATTTCTTTCTTCATCCTTCATAATCAAACCATATTTCCCCATTATGTTTTCTTCTTTCATATCCTATTAATTTTATTTTATCTTAGCAAGAAGAATCGCTTAGCTTTTTCCGGTTGTGTGATGTCCTAAAAATTCATATTCAAATTACTTTTTCGGTAAACCTCTCATCCTACGTTGAACGATTGTCAGCTTAGTGTCAGCAGCTGCCGCTTTCAGCGCTGCCATAGTAATTACTAACCAGCTGGGACACAGAGCAATTTGTATTTTTCACGCCCGAATATTTTTAATTCTTTTATATTATTTTCTTGACAAGAAAGGATAACGAGGCATATTTTAATGAATGTTTTCTCTTTCTATCTCTATATTTTTTTCACCCCAATTTTTGTAAAGGTGTTGATTGTGAAGCACGAAATATTTTTTGGAGCGTGATAATTTATTGTACATCTGTTTTATTTTTTTAAATTGGTTCTAAAAATAGACTAGATACATTTTGCTTTCAGTTTTACTTTGACGACCTATCATATTTGTCTAACAAGTACGAAATCACTGGTGTACAAACAAACTCTATGTTGATAATATGTAGACTGTTTTTTATCTAATTAGGGGTTTGATGTTTGGATACCGGCAGGATGTACTAATTTTATTTATTTTAAATTGTTTCTAGATCCCCCAAATTTCCTCTAGGTTTTACCCTCCTCATCCCTAGTTAATTAATCTAATTAAATGCATATCCTATGAACAACTTGTAAGAGGCGATTGGAAATAAAATAAAATATCAAATTTATATGTAAGGAAACAAAAATGCGTCACATAATTTAGAGCTTTCATTCAACCATTTCAAGATTGATTTACTATGGTAAAAATATTATTATAGCCCTAACATTATTATTATTACTATTATTAGCACCACGTCTTACTACCCGTTTGGGCTATACGAACTTACGCTAATGTGTAATGGTAGGGTGATTGTGATATGAAATGGAGGACCTACAGTTTAACCCTCCTACTACCGGAATAATTTTGTTTCACTGAATACCAATGGGGTCACTGGAGACCCCGTTATTATTTTTTTATTTACATTACATTCTACCCATGATTTATTGTCATAATAATAATTATATTTTATTTTAGATAGGTTTTACTTATTTTGGAGATGATTATATATATCAAAGGATACGCATTTATCACATTTATCACTATACTTCCTATCGGCTGATCGATCACATAATGAGCATCGTCCGCGCTTTGCACTTCTTTGAGTCGGTGTGGTTGTTTGAAAAACAGAACCACGTCGTTGTCAATTTTGTTTTCTTAGGGATTTACCCAATTCCATGAGAAATATTCGTCTCTTGTAGTTGGTCTTCCGCTTCCAATTTGGATTTAGATACTTCCAAATAGTGAAAGCATTTAGAGCACTTATATCCAGTATGTTGTAGAACAAAACCATAGGCCACCTCCTTGTCATTCGTTTGGTTGTGTATGTCCTAACCAACTTATCCATGGTGTCAACTCTTGATTTTGTTGAATTATAGTCCAGAATCACTTGAGGTTTGACTCTTTCTGAGTCTTCAGTTTGAGATGAGTAATTCATTGTTATTATTATTATTATTAGCACTGCGTCTTACTACCCGTTCGGGTTATACGTACTTACGCTAATGTGTAATGGTAAGGTAAGTGTGAGATTAAATGGAGGACCTACAGTTTAACGTGGAATCCGAACCACGGTGGGGGCCTAGCATTCCCCACATTCACTAGATGTCTTGTCAGAGGTGAAGGAAGGGTTTGGTAATCAGATAAATCTTTGCCGCGACCGAGGATTGAACCCCGGCCGCCAGCACAGAAGTCTGACACCTTACCCCTAGACCGCCAGGTCACCTAATTCATTGTTCTCAATAGAGTTACCAATTTTCCTTTTTTTGGACAATATGATACTATTGTCTGCTTTCTGAAATTGGAACAGAGAAGAATACACTTCTTGACCTCTAACAGTTTTGAACAGCGGGGGTAGCACAGAATAATTTTTTCTTATTGTTCCCAATAGTGTTAATTGCTTCTTTTCTAGCTCTATTGCCAGACTAAGACTTGTGAAAAGGTTGTCTGCTGTAATATTCCTTCACTTTTCTCCAAACCATTCACCATATCCAGCACCACTCTCTTCCCCTGATTTACCTCCCTAGGAGCATTAGTTTCATTGCTTGTGTATACCTGTATGTTTATTACATAATATGTTTTGCTGTCACATGCTGCCCAGAGCTTTATACCATATTTTCTAGGTTTTGATGGAATAAATTGACGGAATCGGCATCTTCCCCTGAACGTTACTAATTGCTCATCCACAGTTACATACTTATTTGAAATGTAAGCATCTTGTAATGTTTCAGACCACATCTGGAATATATTGCTTATTGGTGACAATTTTTCAGTACTTCGATTTTGCCTTCTTGCTTCAGCATTATCAAACTGTATACAGATTGATATTTGTGTAAACCTGTTTCTAGCCATAAACTTGTTGAAAATTGGGCAAACATCTTCTAGATTCAATAAGTTTGTAATAACCCCATTATGAGCATTGAATACGCCAACAAGTATCAATAATCCAAAGAAACACATCAGTTCATCCTTATCAACACTCACCCATAACTCTCCATAAGTAATACCACCTTCTTTGTTAGTCCAATTCAGTATTTCTTCAACAATATTTGGTTTGATAAACAGCCCAATTGCAGATTGTACAGTGTCCACATTTCTGATGCTGTAACGTGTAGGACCAGGTGCAATACTCATTACATTGCGGCTCGGTTGCCGATCCAGTACATTTATTTTATAGTTTGGTAAAAAAACAAATTATACCTGCCAATAAATAAGTTTTACAGTACATTACTTACTTGAAATAATTTTGTTGCGAAGCTGTAGATGAATCATCAGAATTATATTCATCTTCATCAGAGCTTTGAACATTATTTTCGACAAAATCTACTTCTCCTTCATCATCAGAAGCTTCTTCATTATGTTAAACTTCCACATTATTTGAAAAATCATAAACACTCTCTTCATTTAGAATGTTTGATATTTCTTCTACTGACAACCTTTTATCCGCCATTTTGGCCAGAACGTTCCTCAACTAGCAGAATAGTTTCTTATGGCATTGCATTCAAGATGATGTAGATGCTGCTATCTTTAGTCAACTTATGAAAATATAAATAAATTGATTATAACGTTACACAATATATGGTAGCAGTTGTGTGCGTTTTTTAAACATTTTGAATGCGAAAAACTCTGAAAACAAATGTTTTAAATCTTGGGGTCAATATGACCCCAATGGTATTCAGTGGTATAAAAGAAATTTTGAGGTACTAATTTTAAAAATAATAAATAAATAAATAATACATTATAAGGTAGATAGATAAATAAACAAAGTCAAATTTTTTCAGAATTTTGGAAAATATATTACAAGTTTTACAGGTCAACAAAGTTGCGCTGGGGTCTCTGGTGACCCCATGGTATTAGGAGGGTTAACGTGGAATCCGAACCACGGTAGAGGCCTGGCATTCCCCACATTCACAAGATGTCTTGTCAGAGGTGAAGGAATATAACGCTAACAAAGAGCCTACTTGAGTAAGGGTTTATTATTTGAGATTACTCCACCTACTTGTGTGCGCTATCCTTATATCTTTAACATTTTGGCAGGGATATAAATGGTATAATTGGAAGGAAATGAATACACATTTGTTCAAAGATGATTTAGGAAGCCCACACTTAAATACTTGGTTTCTTCTACTTGGGAATTGTATCCCTATCTCCCAATCACTTATTAATAAGACAAGATGAAATTGATGTATTTGTTCCTGTGACCACCTTTGTGAGTATTAAATTAACTACCTGTTCAGGTAATACGCATATATGATAATAACTTTAAGATTACAATGGCATCAATGAAAAAAGAACTGCTGTTTCAAAGCCATACTGGAAATCATAAAACGTTCAATATTTCAATATTATATTACCCACTTCGGTTGATGGGTAATTTAACGCCCTACTCTTGCACTATATTAGTCTCCCAATGACAGTGGGATCCAGGTTCAAATCTTGGTCGGATGTACTGAAAATGGTTTTCCAAAATAGTTTTCTACTCTACCTCCACGCAAAAGCGTTATATAAACTCCTAATTACATCAAACCATTTAATTAATTATTACATAAGTGTATGCACCGAACGGGTAGTAAGACGTGGTGCTAAAAAATACTGTATTGGTAATTTCGCATGTATGTTCCACTAATAGTTGATTATAGTACCAATCATTCAATTTAATTTACTTATTAAATCTTGATACGCACATTTACCTGTATGTGAGTCTAGTTAAATATTCAAACAATCACGTAGAATACGATAGTCTCATAAAAACAACGTATCATAAAATAAAATATATATTTAAATATGTTTCTCTATCATTTATTTAATCTAAATAATTATATTATTCACAATTTTGGTTTCATAAACTATGGTAAACAAGTCATGACTGCTTCGCGTTGGAGGTAGGCTTAGTTGTTCTAACCTTACATTATGGAACTCAAATCCTATTCATTTTATTTAATTAAGTTAGATTTACCACATAATAAAGTAAATTTCAACTAACTTTCTTTTCAAAGTTTGGTGCATATTTTTATCAATGGTAGCTAATTATCTAGAAGAAAGTGATACTAAAATACAAATTAAATTTAACATTTTCTTTAATTATTGAAACTTCTATTTTTAAAGTGATATTCTATTAATAAAACATTCATATATATGAAAAAGAACACCTGGACAAGAGAATCGATTCTGAGACCCTTGGCTTAGCAACCAAATGCTCTAACACTGACCAGGATTATTCTTCAATCATTGGTTAAGCAAGAGTCTTTAATGGACGTTTAGAAAACATAGGCTAACAATTAGTTATCATGGATATCATCGAAGAAGCTGCCGAAGGGAGCGAAAGTATATTTACAGTTTTTAGATAATTTCAATTTTTTGGTTAAAATAAATCAAACATTTCTCCAGTAGCAATATAGAGTTTAGTTTTTGCACATGCTAATATCAACAAATCCTGAATATCGGTCAAGGATGTCCTGGAATTTTGAAAAAAAACCTTTCTAAATAGACAGAAAAAGTTTTGACAAAATTCCAGGACATATTTAATATCTGTTGATATTAGCATGTGTAGAAAACTAAATTTATGTTGCTACTGGAGAAATATTTGATCTATTTTGTCCAAAAAAACTAATTTTATAAAAACAGTAAAACTACTCGCGCTCCCTTCTGCCACACCTTAAGCTATTTTACCTAAAACGTGAGAAGAATTCTAGATTGTTCAGTGGTTGAGCAATAGCGCAATAATCTACAAATCCTACTAATTATATATAAAAGTTAAAAATAAGTTACTTGGTGCATCTACATCTATAACCTAAATAAAATTTCTAGCTTACAAACCTCGCCGTTCATGTAGAATTAATAATGTACATGTGGTAGATATTTTAATTATAAATAAAAGCCAGTATTTCATTTATAAAATAAAAAAATATTCCCCAGTAGATTAACCAAAATTTAATTTTAATTTATTTAATATACTAAGACTGATATTAATAAAAGTGAGATTCAAGTTAAACATGTCAACTCTTTTCATCTTGGAAGCAAGTAATTTTGGTCTCATGGCATAGCTTGGGACGAAGGCAATGAAAGGGAGAAAGAAAGGTTTGGAGAAGGGGAGAATGTTTAATTTTTACCCTTAGGCAAAGTTAAGTAGGTGGAAAGAAGGGGGTGAACTGTGGGGATATGAAGGTGTAGTAATCAACTTGAGGAGGAGAATAAGAAGAAGTAGGAACGATGGTAGAAAAAGAAATGAAAAAAATGTGAAGTACTGTGACGTGGTCATTATGACTTGCAAGAGGGTTTACTTCACCTTGGCGTGAATTAATTTTAATATTTGTAACTTCTGGTGCTAGATGATTCCTTACGAAGAGGAGAGAAAATGTATTACCATCTTTATGAACTGAATGAAATAAAGGGGATGTAATTCATAATACTTCTTATATAGAGCCTTACGAGAACACAAACAGATCTTTGCTTTCACACCCCAAAGAAATACCATAAAGAACTATTTTCCAAAACCTTAAAATTCTTGGAACGTAAAAAAATATTCATAAAGTTGAAAAATAAATAAATGGGAGCACATTAATGAACAAATATAATTTGAATTAGGCTATATTGCATCATGCACGTGGATGTTAGTTCACTTCAATTCCAATAAACGTCCTATTAGCTCTGTCGGTTGTGAGTCTGTCTATAGATTTATTTTTTGCACCGTGTCTTGCCAACCATTTAAGCTATACGCTTATACACTAATTACGCTAATAGTTTTTGGGATTATAAAGGTTATATTTAGAGGAAGTTTACTAGTGTTAATGGAGGGTGGAAAACCAATTTGGAAAAAACAACCCTCAATACAACCAAATGAGATTCGAACCTCAATCTCCCCATCATCGGCGATCTATTACACTAAGAGAGTATCATGTTAAACCACGGGGTCATGTAAACTATTTTATGTCTGTTGACCTAAAGGCTCATAGATTAATTCGTGGTATACACAAAATTAACTATACACTCACACAAAAAGCGGCCAATCTCATATTATTCGTAGCAACGTAAAGAAGTTATCTCATTCGTTTCATTTTATTTCCGATGCCCATTGCCTAGAATAATGTCTCTGTCCATTTTCCGCCAGTTCACAAATTCATAGACAGGCTTATTTCTATTTTCATCATTTTAGTTATTCTTGTGCTAGTATATCCATATTGTGATGTATTTTATTTCTTGCCAGTCTAAAAGGGCAATGTTATAATTTCACTGTTGTCATTAAGAGAAGGGGCAGTCAGTACGGAGAACCAGTGCTCTGACATCTAGTGGGGTGCTTTGCCTGGAGGAGGACCGGTTAGTCTGGTTCAGTCGGCAGCATAGACTGATGATTATTTTTCTAGTTACTATTTATTTAATCTATATTTTATTATTTAGGTGATCTTTCCAAGCCTACACTCCTAACCTGCCGCCAACTTACACAGCTACTTATACTTTTTCTTACTATAATATTATTTATTTGCGGTCAAAAATGACTGCTACGGGTCCACAAATTTATGATTGTTTAATTAATTTTTTTGCTATTATTAGGACGTAATGATGCATTAAGGGTTGGTGATGTATTATTATTATTTTATCACTCCTCCTTTTATATGTTAAGTTCAAGTTAGCCATTGAGGGAGCTACATTATAAATCTTTGTTTAATTATGTGTATCTAATGCCCTTCAACAGTCTACACGGCAAGTGTTGGGTGTTAACTTTATTACATTTTATATAAATGTATATTTCTGATATTTTTGAACAAAAAATAACTTTTAAACTAGTTAACGATAAATTTACTGGGATCCAATTCAACCCCAGCTCATTAACACCTTAGGCAGCGAGAAATCCGGGAGCCTCCCAGGTATTTCCTCATTACCGCACCTGGCCGCGCGCCCAGCCTACCTTCCAGCCACCTTCGACGATCTGCCTCTTAATGCCCATGGCAACGCCAGCCACTTCCTGTGAATCTCCACATCAACGTCCCAGGAAGCACCTTTCTGGTCGCTTCTGTGAAAACTTTCCACCAGCGTCCTGGCCTGGTTCACACCTGCTACCTTGAGGTTTCCCATCATAACTACCCTCTGCTGTGGCATATGGCGGATTTCTGGGAATCCCCCTATCGCCTTCACAGAAAGCATCCACCAGGTCACCTCCTGGCTATAAGCCAACTGCCATCTTGGACTGAGCCAACCCAGCCATATCAATGTATCCCATAATAACTGCTCAGGGCTGTGACATATGGTGAATTTCTGGGAATCCTTCCATCACCATCTCAGAAAGTGCCTCCCTGATCACCTCCAGGAATAGGACCACCACCATCCTAGGCTAGCCTAACCCAGCAATATACAAGTATCCCATCATAACTGCTCAGGGCTGTGACATATGGTGAATTTCTGGGAATCCTTCCATCACCATCTCAGAAAGTGCCTCCCTGATCGCCTCCAGGAATAGGACCCCCACCATCCTAGGCTAGTCTAACCCAGCAATATACAAGTATCCCATCATTACTGCCCTGGGTAATTCCTCCTGGGAATCTGCCCATCACCGTTTTGAGCGATGCCACCTTAGTCACCTACCAGGTTCCCCATATCAGAGTCCGAAGCAGATACATTCCAGCCACCTCTAAGGATTCCCCCTCATCACCATCCTTGTCAGCAAAGCCCAATGGATTCCCTGAAATCCATCCATCCCTGCCCCTGCCAATACAGCTCTACCAGTCTACCGGGAATCCCCCATAACTGCTCTGGTCAGACCAGCCCGACCTTTTTAGAATGCCCCACTTACGCCAAAAATTACTCCTCACTTGTGATTAATCAATGGTTCGTTGATCAGGCAGTTTATCTACACTATCACCGGTGCTGTGCCCAGATTCCAGAGGAGAAAAAAGAATACTTAAAATCTTACCAATATCTCCTTTTCTCCATAAAATCTTACCAATATCTCCTTTTCTCCATAAAATTAGTCAATATTTGCCAAAAACTCTCTCCGCCTCCTTCACAAGTGGAGCAACAAATATCCACAGCGGTTAATGAATAGACAGGCACGGTGGAGTATTTGATGTATCTTTTAATTCATGAGTTAGTTTGTAAGTCGCACTATGATCTAATAAGTGATTTTAGAAACTGTGTATTAAATGAAACCATTAGTATTAATATTAGTACTATATTATATGTTTTCGTGGGAAGGACGAATTTTTACTTAGTGAAATTGCAATCGTTTTTGAAGAATAGATAATTACAAACAAGAACAAATTAGCAAGGCTAGTTCTGTCACATTTGTGTGCACATTATCTTGGAGTGAGTCAGAAATGTTGATTCAATATCATACATCTGACGATGATGGAAGGTAATTACGATAAGGAGTCCCTGAAGAGGTAAAAAAAGTTTCTGATTTTCTAAACGTTTTGTTCTGATTATTTTTTCTTTCGTTAATTGTTTCTTTTCATAATTATCTGATACATTTTTATTATTTATTTATTTTGTCTAGTGAGTGGATAGAGTTTACTTTTTTTTTTAAAACTGGACTAGTTTTTCTCATGAAGTATTACTTTTCTTATATATTTTTACATATACACTATATGTTTAATCAAACAATCTACATGTGCATGTACCGTGGATAAATAAAACTTTCTTAATGTAGGGAGATAAACATACTTTTACTATCTGTCATGGGTACAGTGCATTGGAAGATAAACTTTTCATGCCCATCTATTTCTTGGATGTCCATAATAAATATTAAAATCAAAACTCAATGTAACCATTGAAGCATTATACTAATTAACATTTTTAAAAAAGTTCTAAAATATGAAATAAAGTTATATTTATTTTGCAAAGTTAGCTATAAAAACTTTTAAAAAATCCCTTCCACTCTATCTCAAGGAATAATAATTTATGTAATAAATATTTTAATTATTTACATTTATATTCAAATAAAAAGAAATTAAGAAGAACTTCATATAATGAATCACGTTGTGTTTATTTTAGTAAATAGTAGATATTTATATAAACATTAAATTTTCTTAAAATTATAGGTCATTCTAGAAAATTTGAAGAGACTGGCCTAGAAACTAAAATCATAAACCAATATAAGGTTTCAATTGTGATTTATGTACTTTAAAATAAATTTGTATTGGCATTAGAATAGAATTGTTTAACATTGCTTTTTTATATATACATCCCTGCAAAAAAGGAGATTGACCCTAAAAAAGCCATGTATTACATGAAAAAAGTTGTACATAAACTTCCAATAATATACAAAAATAGATAAATATGAAGCTTTCTACACATTTTGTTTTATATTTTGAAAACATGACTGCAGAAGACTTTGATTGATTGAATCAATAATGTGCTAATACTTTTTTTTAAATATCCTATCCATTCAACTGATCCGCACTGATAAAAAGGGAACGTGATTATTTTCAATTTCATTGTTTTTAGATACCCTTTTTCAATAACCCGTTTATTGATTTATTTATTTTCTAAACTTTGATAGGCAGGTATACTAAATGTAAATCTAGTCTGGATTGTCAGTGCATTGGAGGTTGGTTGGTTGGTTGGTTGGTTGAACTGAATTATTTCCCCTTAAATCCCCAATCTCTTTATTTCCAAATTTAGGTACATGTTTTCACCATTATTACTTCATCATACCTACATACTATTGTATCTAAATGCTCACAGCTCAGTCGGGTATGAAGGAATGTAAAATTTAATTATCATACTCGAGAAGTTAACTTAATAGTACGATTTTGATAAAATAGAATAGATCTACACTGGACTAGGTATTATGGAAGGAGATAAGAGAAAAGTCTGTTGTTTTTGCAATTTTTATGGCAATTTTTTTTTGTCTATAATAAATAAAATATTGCTCCAGTACAAACATAAAATTTAATTTTCTTCACATGGTGAACCAAAAATTTCTTGAATTTCTTTCAAAGGTGTTCTGGAATGGAATTGAATTACAAATTTTCCCCTTCATTAGTTACATAATGACACTATGGTCATTATGGGTATTTAAGAACTGGTGTTATCAATATATAAAGAAAATTATACTTTATGTATTTACTGGAGTAATATTTTATTTGTTTTGGATGAAAAAAGATTTTTTCCATAAAATTGCAATAACACTTGATTTTTTTCGCTTCCCCTTCTATCCAAATTTAATATCACAACTTATTGTCATTTTTTGTCTCTACATTGAGCAAAACAGCTAATAACAATTCACAATCAGGATACAAATATAGGTAGAATTGATTAGAGAAAATGTACACACATTTGTATATAGAAAGTAAGGAGAAATTTCAATAAAAATATACTTGAGAAATCACCGCCCATCCAACTAGGATTCAAACCTCCAACCTACCCATCCACTGTAGTTGAGTCCTAATTCTTGGAATGATTGAACACCACTTTTTATGTATTCATTAATATAAAGTACATTACCAGCCATTCTAAGCTATGAGAAAATGTTTCATACATGTGTACTGTATATTGATCCCTACAAGATCATAGAAAGATTTCTTAGACATTGATAGTGAGATGATTTGGTTTCCCTATCTAAAGACCCAGTAATCTAGAGAAAAAGAATCGTTATAACACTGCAGAATAAAGTGCAAGTTAAATTTACTTCTACCAAGTGAGATCTGCGGTATTGGCACCCAACTTAATTAACAAAATAACCAGTTTAGTTAAGTCATTAAATGTTTTAGTTTATTTTTCACAACATTCAAAGTTAAGATTCAGATTTGAAAAAAATATGTATCCCAGGATAAAACACATTAGACTTAGATGCTACCGCATATGATTCTAAGAAATAAAATTGAGGTGAAGAAAATGTAAAAATATAAATTATGTTAAAGGTAACATACATTTCCATATATATAATATTATAGTATACAAACACACACACATATATATATATATATAATGTATACAAAAACACACAAACCAAATGTTTAGGTTACAGTCATAAGAGAATGACCGAACTTATTTAGATGGAATTTTTGAACTGTGTATCTATTGTTTAATTATTCACTGACCTCCATCAGTGGTGGCATGGTCTAAGGCGCTACTCTCGCCACAGACTAGACTGCCGATGTTTGAGGGATAGTGGTTCAATCCTGGTCGGGTGTACTAAAAGTTATTTTCCTAAATGGTATCCCACTATTTTTATGCAAATGTGGGTACACTTTTTCTAAATACAACCTTATACATACCTAATAAGTTAGCGTAATTAGTACATAAGCATACAACCCGAATAGGTAGTAAAGCGTGATCTCGAAAAAATCTCTGTATGGAAAATATTGGAACAACAAAATATAAATCTTTTAGATTTTCCGAATACATTATCTAACTTCCATGCATAAGAAAGGGTATCATCAACATAGGCACGAATATGATGGAAGTATGTTACAAGATCTTACTAAAATACTTAACCTCACAACCAAGAATCTACAATTTAAAACTGTCCTTAGGAACAGGGAATTAAATATGTCCACACCCTATGGGTAAAATTATGGATTTGAAGTTAAATATTAATCTCGTTATTTATGATCAATATTTCTAATGAATACATATTAGTAGCTGTTCAAGATTTTAGATGGATACTCAAAACACTTCCGGCTCAATAAAGAGTATAAAATATAAAATGATTTTTGTATATTTTTCTGAAACGTGTGAAGGATCTAAAGTGTTTCCCCGGAGAAAACGTGCTTGAAAAATACAGTAAGAATATTTATGAAATATTGTGCTCTAAGTGTAACCAGCTACTTTTGACTTTGGAAAGTGGAAGTTGCATATAAATGTATAAGCTATTTGGCATCGCTTGGTTCATATATAATATATATTCAAACGTTGAAAGTTTTCCAAAAAGGCATCTGTTAAATATATAGGATTTATCTATATAATTACAAAAATAATTATATATTCTTATGCATATGCATGTGTGTATTACTATAAAGAGAAATGCTTACTTAAATAGTTGCGTTGATATATTTTTAATTTAACTCAAGGTTACGTAAAATACCTCATGTTGGGAAAATTAAAATTTGATACTAGTGATATACCAATGATTATTTGCAATCTTATATTGCTATTTTCAAATGTCCAGTTAGCAATATGGAACAAGAAGTTGACTAAAAAGCACTTGTATGCACTCGTGTTATTTATATGATATATGTTAAGTCATGAGTAGTGGCATTACTTTAAAAGTTATAAATTAATCAAACTCTATTTTTTGTAAATTAAATATAAAATAAAAGCAATTAAACTAAAAATAAACTTATTTTATTGTACAGAAAATTTGTAATTTGTTAAAAGGGCATCAGTCTTAACATTTAAAAAATGTATAGAAATTGTAGATTAAGAATAATGATACAATTTCTTAACAGAACATAGAATTAACGTTAAAAAACAAACTCGTAATATCAGAATGGATTTTCAGTTAACACAAGCATATTTAAACAGTTTCCTTTAATTCCCCAATAACTTACTCCGCGTGACACAAGCCATTTTAACAACTCACGATTCAAATATTGAACTTTATTTTTAAATGTAAAAATGTTTAAATATAATTTTGTTTATATATGGATATAAGTTTACATCATTTCTATATGTAAATGTGGTTGATGATATAATTTTATATACAATTTTATCTAACGATATAATTGCATATGCAGTCACAAAATAAAGTTGAAACAATATTTTACTGATTTTACATAATAGTCCTATGTAGTTTTTTTCTATCTCCCTAAAATTGAAATTCAAAAAAATCTATTTTTAAAATGAATTATTGTGTTTTTATAGTGTTTTTTCTCTCATATTACTTACTTTCTGATATACTCATTTAGCTGTTGTTTTTTAAATACACCATTGGAGGAGGCGTTGTCTAAGCCCTAAGACATTTCCATTGCAACCCCCCCCCCTTAATCTCTATAAGGTGAGAGAGGCAGTAAATTAGGTAAAGATTTACTTGGTTGAACATAACAATTTTATTTGGTCAAAAAACAACAACAATGTGGTGAAAACATTCAACACCGCGTGAAGCGCGCTTTTCCGTCCAACTCCGGAATCAATACTTTACAAGGAAAACAAATGTTACCTCCTCAAAACAAGTTACGTTACATAAACTTCATCAAAGGTTACGGTCCGGGATCTCAGTGAAATGGTCTATGGTTTATAGTTCCTTGGTTACTTCGCTAAAATGATTAGTTCCTAAACTGGTTACTTTAACATTATAGTTATCCACCCTAACATAAATATAACTTCCATACTGGCGCTCGTAGCAACCGTGACGTCATAGCAATGACACAAGGCCACAAAATAATATAAACCTATCAACTCTACTTGACGATAACATAAGCCTGGTTTCAAACCCAGGTTAAAACCTAATATTGGCAAACATAAGAATTACAAATAAATGGGGCTTATGCCCTGAATATAAGTGGTGGCGAAAGCGACGGTCTAACTTCCAGCCGCGATAAGCGCGAAGTATAGCCAAATATTAAACAAAGATAATTTAATAGCAAAGTCAAAACAGTAATTTAGAAGAATTCCCCCCCATGACGCCGAAATAGTAATTTTGTAGAATAATAATATTCCCCCGAAACCCTGTCGCTGCCCTCACCTCTTATCCTCAAGCCGGTGGGGTAGTAAGTGTCCTGAGATCCCGGTACCACACGTATTTATACAAACTATAATTCTCAGAAAGGGGGGCGGATCGAAGGAAGGGAAGGTTGGAGAACATTACAGACTAAAGGGGGAGGGGAGGTCCGAGGCGCACGTCGAAGGACGTAGCATATTCTCGAAGCTTCGGCGAAGGCGGAAATGGCTGGTCGCTGGCCGACCACGTGGCCCAGCTATTAGCGGCCTAGCGAGGCGCAGACACACCTTCACTCGGCTTGTTGTGTTTGGCGAGAGCGGAGGTCGCTGGTCAAGTTAGTGCCGCGTGTTGACCCAGTTGGCTGTCCCAGTTAGCTGTCCCAGTTGGCTGTCCCAGTTGGTAAGTGTTGTTACAACGTAAGTTGTTACACCATCTCATACATTTGAGTGTCGTTATTTGATATATCGGGATGAGAATCATGACGGGGATGCATTAAGGTTTGGTTTCCACGTACTGTTGGCCATTCCCTTTCCATTCTAACGTACACTTCTGATAAAACTCATATTTATCATTAACCCCCTGATTAAATGGTTTGTAATCCTAGTGTTAAAAGTGATATTCAAAAAGAAAGTCTGTTTTAACATGCTTGAATTTTTCTGGATAATACATGTATCGTTGGTCAAATGGTTTAAGACGTCACCCTCTCAATGGATTGGGTTGCCAGTGCTAAGAAGGTTGGGGCCTGAAATCCAGCCAGATACATCGTGATTTTTCATAAATAATTTCCCAATCCACCCCACGTAAATTGAGGTAAACCTACTATAGACTCTACTTCCTTTATTCCTACACCATTAGAGTAAATATATGCATACTTCAGGTGGGTTTTCAAAACGTTGTTAAAAAAAATCAAGGTGTTGGATGTTCAGAAACAATTGTTAAATTATTACATACTTCAACATTGACGTCATTTTATTCCCTAGATCGCTTGGACTGTTTTTATGTATCTCATATAAACAAACATAAGATTTCTTTAATTAAAACTTCAACTTGTCAACTTGTGTGGGTGTTTTTGTCCTATCACCACCCCCTCCACCCCGTTTTCAGTCTTATTCCTCTGTTCCATCCCAGAAACTTTTTAATCCGTGCCTTTTTTTGTGTGTGTTTACTTCCCTTAATTAGGAGGTTCGTTAACTACGTTTCATTGTCGGGCGTGATAAAACTTTTCATTAATGATGTAAATATTTGAGTTATATAAAGAAATGTTTCCTAAATAACATTGGCCCTGTAATAATGACTATAATAATTTCATTTATGTGTTCCTCTACGAAAATATTAAAAGAGACGACTACGACGGCTTCCACACATATTAATATATTACTCCTAGATGTATGTGTATACTAGATAAATAAACTGTTCATCACCTGGGATGTATTTTATAATAGTATACGTATCCAATGTTCAAAATATATATTCTTTTCTAATGTTTTAGGAATGTATGAGGTTTTTTACAGAAAATAAACACACAATAGTTCGATAAACTACTACTAAACATAATAACAATATTTAAACAAAATATGTTTAAGCAAAAATCGATTAACAACGGTCAATAATCAAGCTTTTCTTCGAATAACACACATAAAAAAAAATCAGATTTTTAATATATACATTTCAGAAATTTTTAATAGGGAATTTATTTGAAATTAATATTTGTAATACATGTTGTATTTAATATACAAGTTAATATAGTTGCTAGGAATGATGATAACTGTACCTAAATATCATATACTTAATTTTATCTGATTACCAAATCCTTCCTTCACCTCTGACAAGAAATCTTGTGAATATGAGGAATGCCAGGCCTCCACCATGGTTCGGATTCCACGTTAAACTGTAGGTCCTTCATTTCATCTTACAATCACCCTACCATTGCACATTAGCGTAAGTGCGTACAACCCGAACGAGTAGTAAGACGCAGTGTTAATAATAATAATAACAACATATATTTAATGTTTAAAAAAGACCCCTGAACACGATTTTCGAACCCGTAATATTTTGCTTTGTATGACAATGCTCTTACCACGGAGATATCCAAGACTCTTCCCATCTCAACTTTCATTCCTCACTTACATTTTAAGGCAGATTCTGTGATGGATGTGTGGAAATCATCAGCTACATATGAGTGATATATTAAAAAATCACGAGCTATCAGATAGCGCAGTCATATTCGATTATGGAGGTGTTTATTTTGCCACTAGCACAACGTCAATAGTACGAATGTGCATATAATGATAAATAAAATATCCATGCTTATATAGTTCATATTACGGTTGAATATACATCTAAATATAATGTTCTTTAGATTGAAAAATGATAACTGAACAGGGGAATTGAACGTGGAAACTTTATCCAATACTCTAATGCTTGTTTTTCTATCATGGCGTCTTAATAATCTTTTGATCTTACCAATATTTTAATGTATCTAATCCTTAGCTAATATTTATTTTCTACGTCATAGCTAGAGCAGTCAATAAGCTATTTGAAATATTTCAAAAGGCATGTGTAGGATAGTCATTTCATAACATTGAACAGTGTTTAATTTAAAAATCAATATATTTTACCCATTTTGCTTATGTAAGAAAACTTATTAATGATATATTTAACACTTTTTTTTCACTCACTAAGCTATAATAAATCTACTTATTGTGTTGGCTCACAATGTAATAATAATCTTATCTATGTAACCACAAGGCCTAATTTGGAAGGTACATTTGTATAATATTGTGTGTAATATTGTGAATGACAAAGCGAGGGTTTTAGGTTGTTGTTGTTGTTATTAACCTATAAACAAATTGAAGAGATGTGATGACCACATAAATAATATCAGAATTCCTTAGTCAGAAACCAGGCCTGAGGGCAGGATCAAATGTAGAGGCTAACTAAGCCATATCACTGTCTAGGGGTCACTCTGCTCTATTCAGGACTACGTGGTTTAGGACTCTGGTTCATCGATATTTGTGGATGAGGCTACCACTCTAGCTCAAGGTACCGGGGTTTGGAGACCGTGTAGGGACCACCTAGGAGTCAGACAGGTCATTGGTTATTCTTAGCAACAACTCGTTTTGTAACAAGCTTCCAAATTTTGGTTCGGATTCTTTCATCCTTGTATCATTATCAACATCACATTTGTAAAAGACATATACGTACTAAAAAACTTAAAAATCCAAGTTAAACTTCAATCACGAACTCACACATGTGTACACAATAACCTACCCCTATCCTTGGTCATACCACATTTTGACAGATACTAGGCCCATGTTATAGGTTCAAGAGACGGGGAATGATATATTTATAAAAATCTTAAGAATTAATTAATATTAGGTAAATAAAAGTAAAACCATATTGGTTAGGTATTTGAAATATTATATAAAAAGTATTGGTCATATTGTTTGTGTTATTAATAGTTTATTTGAATAATGAATGACATAGCCTTGCTCAACTTGCAACTTTTCATCCAAATATACATATTAATTAACATTCAACTATATATTACTTTCAAAGAGTTAGCACACATTTAAATCTAACGCAAAACTAAGGCAAATATATATTTATTTCTAGTTTACAGACAAATATTTCTAGGTTTATTGAGGAAAACATAGCTTTTAATATCGAAAGCGGTTTTCTTGAATATTTTATATTTTTCTATTGGTAATCATAAAAAGAAAACAAATCTTTTTATTGTTTTTGTATGTAAGAACACTATACATTCAACACGTTTGATTAGATAAATTAAAGAAAAAGATATGATGAAAATTGTATATATATATTTTTTTATCTAGATATTTTATATTTTATTGATCATAGTATTCTCTGATATAATCCACGTCCTAAAGTTATGAGCAATTTAAAACTTTATTGTCATCCAAGATTATTTATTTCACTTAGCCAATCATGAAAGTTTTTTTAAATTACTTTTTAATATTCATTCCTTCCGATATAATTTTTTTCCAACTTATTAGGGAAATGGGAAACGAAAAAACAGTTACTCTTTACTGAATCCTCCGGAACTTTTTCCAAGTCGTATTTCCCAAGACTTCTTTTCATGGAAACAGTCGTGATGTAAGCCTTGAAGCTATAACGATCCGTGAAATGGCGAAGCCAAACTTGGAAGGAAATAAAATCAATAAAAAAAAATCTTGAGTTTTATGCTTAAAGTTAATAAAATTCAAAGGCAAACAAAGAAGAGTAAAACTTTGATACAAATCTTTTAAAGATACGGTATCAAGTCAACTTTATTCCCGTAATGAAATGGGCTAGTATCATTTTGGACTACTACATATTTGAATAAAGGAAATATGTTCTAAAAAAATTGCTTTCTTTTATTTAAAAAAGTACCAGAACTTTATTTACCTGAAGAGTTATTTTATAAGTATACTTCTCATTGAAATGCAGCAATAAAAGCGAAATTGACTCGTCACTCCAGTAGGGTTTATTGCTTGCTACAGTAAACTTTACAGCTTCAAGTACAAAGCTAATATTTTACCTTAAGGTATTTGGAATTGACATATTATACGTGTATCTCTGTGCCTTTTTTTAAATTTTAACCATGGCTCTGTATATAAAACTCAATAATAAAACAGAAAGTTTAATTTCATATTATAATTATTATTTGATAATTTCCTATATTATATTGTATGGTTAGATAACACTACTAAACATTTAAAATGATATTTATATTAAAAATATATTATTTCTATTACTAAATGGAAGTAATCAATTACATAAAATCCCGTAAATTGTATTTACTGTCAGTGTGTGTATGTTATTTTGTAACATTATAATAAATAATAATGATAATAATGATAATATAGCATTATCTCTCTGCCATCAAAAGCAACTATATATGTTATAATATATGACAAATTTAAATCAATAACTAATAAACTATATAGCTTAATATTATTGTTATTAAAGTACTCATAAAGATTTGATACACATCGGAAGTACCAACCCCTTACGTAATTTTGCTTCACTGAGAAAAGTAAGATATCATTTTAAAAGTCAATATAATTAAATAACTTTTCTTGCAATCCTATTCAAAATATCAAATAAAATAATTTAATTACTATTCGATATTAGCAATTAGTTTTATATCTAGTTCGTGGGATTTTACGAGGAGCACCGATATGATATTCAAAACTAATTTATAGGTGTTAAAAATGTATCAATAACAGTAAAAATAAGTAATTATATTATGTATAGCTTTTTTGAATGAATAATTTATTAAAAACACTGCCATTATGAAATATTACTCTTTATAAATTTGCATAAATATTATTAGTCAAATTAATATATATTTTTTTGTCAGGATTACTTGTAAATGTTAGTGTATTTGAAAAGTTAAAAATTATGTAAAGTCTATCAGGCCTATATCAAATCAATTAAACTACATTTTGGTTGCAAATTTATGACATTTAATAATTAACTGAGTCATATCTACAAGTAAAATAGATTATTTGAAAATAAATGTAGAAATTGCAACTAAATATAAATTGCTATTATTTTAGTTTAATAATTTGGTATATTAAATAATTTTAATTTTAGTCTTAATTTTTTAATTACGATTTTTCTAATATGGGATGAATAGAGTGATAAATAATTCATATAAATTCATAAATATCTGGTGTAAATCTTTATAGCTACACATGTGTGTTAAACTTAAAAATAATGATACGATATGGATTATCTACTTTCAAGAAACATTTCACTCCTTGTTGATTTATTTAAATTATTTAAAATATAAACAACGAGATTATTTTAAACTTGTTTATATCGACATCTTTACTACATAATTATAGTTAAATTTAAAACATATATTTTTACTTCCTCGAATCCTTACAGGTAGAGAAAATATTGTGATGGTCAAAAAACTAAAATTTAAGATTTTGCTGAATATTGCTGATTCATAGGTTACACTGCCCCCCCTCCCCCCATCTCAAATCTGAAAAAGTTGTTTTTGAGATTTCATCTGTCTGTTTCTCTAAATAGAGCCTAAATTATTTTACCGAGTGGGCTAAAACATGGTATCTAGGGTTTTCATAGGGTTTTCTGAATTTTGAAATTGGACATCCTACCTTAAGATTGAGGGTAGCTTACTGAAGGGCGAAAACAGAAAAAAAAATTATCTTATCATAATGGGTTTTAATGATTATGATTTAATATAATTTCTAAATATGCCTTAATATTACAAACATAATGTATACTGTCAATTTTTAGTCAAAATTACTTTGAGTTCCAGTCTGATGTGTAAGTTCTAATTTTCTATCATATTTCCTTAACTACTTGAAATATGTTGGTCTATTACTTACGTTTAGGGTACTTTACAGAAGCAGAAATTTTCGTTTCTCCGCAACTATTTGAGATACTAAATAACTTATCATTGCAAAATTGTAATACTATTAATAATAAGAAAATGTATTTGAAATATATTTTCATAAAACCAATATTGTCTGACATATTGAGAAATATATTGATATGGTTTTGTGAGTTTTAGTTGTAAAGAGATACTACTTAAATTCTAACGCAATAACTCTCTAATGCCATAGAGTAATTAAATAGTTATTCCCTCAAGAAGTTGATGTTAATTTTCCTTTAACCTCTGAGGGGTAATCTTTGTACAGCAATTATCAATATTTTTTATTTTAGAATTAATAGTCAATACTTAACCTATTTTATTAGTCCAAATGTATAAATGAGGAACATAAGAGCAATGTGATAACCAAAATATGTTTAACCCTAGTAAAATGTAGAATATTTTAAATGGAAGTCGAAATTTTAATATGAAGTATGGACCCTAATATTGATCCTTTTTATTAGTCCAAATATACAAGTGAGGATTTTAATACTTAAAAAAATAAAATTTAAACAAACTGATCATCAAAAAATATTTGACGTAAGTATAGTTCTATTTTTGCTCAGGCTTACTAGTATATAATTGTTTATTCGTTGCACATATACTACGAGCTTTAAATAAATATCTTAATTTTCAAACAATGGAGTGAGAAAGTCCATGTGGACTTTGATATCATTTATTTACTTTGTGGATCTAATATTATAGTATACAGATATATAATATAATGATATATATCATATTTTTCATGGAAACGCATGAAGCTAGATTAGTATTATAAATGATAACAATTTGATTATTATTAACTCGTTAGCGCAGATATGTGTACTGAATAAAACTATATAAATGATAGCCCAAAAATTGGTGTATATAGAGAGATATATTCATAAATACGAGTTCAAACCTATTCACGCCGTTCCCTTACGAGGTAGCTAAGAAACGGTGCATATAGATCAAAAAACAACCTGGTAATTAATCCATCCTCACTAACTTTCTTCACGATTCCCTATCCCTGCAAACTCCCTTCGCTTCAACAACATACATACACAGAGTCATAGAGGTTTTTCTATTATTTGAACGCTTTTTATTTTTTTCATACATTCATTTCCTTTAGATCACTTATATATAGCCGGTTATGTTATATACTTTAACAAAGGCACCAGTCTCATCTTGTCTGCTTTAATGGAAAAGAGTGGTTTGGTGTTAAAATCTTTGACGGGTATGTATACCCATGAACTCTTTTTTTCCTGAATAGCTTCTCACTAGCTCTATATGTTAATTCAGGTATACTTACTCTAAATTATATATTCTATCTCTTCACCATAAAAATAAATAATTGGATAACCTCCCAAAATTTTGCACTGCATTATTATTTCTATTTTTTTCTTTTTAAGGGAAAACGTAACTCGTAGTTAGTAAATTTAAGCTATTCATATCTATATATTGATTAGTACTTTAGAAAAAATATATAATTATTAGTTGTATAATGATCCAGATTAGTGATAACGCAGATTAAATGAAAGCTTATCTAGTCTTGTTCACCTAAGATAGTGAGGTCAAAGTTCAACTACTACGTGAATAGAATAATGTGTTTTTATTCATGAGGCTCCCTACTCTTTAACAAAATTAATACATTTACACTTCCTTTGATTTTATTCTCCTCCCCCTACCGAGTATTATTGGTAAAAATACGTACAGCCTATACAAATAGTAGGCCGGAATGTGAAATAATATTGTACATTACCTTTTTCACTTATTCACTTTACGTTTGGATTAAATTCTTGAGTGGTGGCAAAACACTTCTTGCAAGACATGACCTTGTGATTGTCAGATTAGTTTAGCCTTTATTTCTTATGCGATAGGCCACACATTACATAGATTTGTTTGAAACTGTGATAATGCTCTAATTACAAACAACTACGGTTTACTTATTTCAAATTTTAAAATATGAAGTCAGTCAAATTTTGGATTGGAGTTAAACTAGTTGGCTTTTTAAATATAGTTACAAATCAGGAGTTTATATATTTGATTATGAATATATTTTATTTTAAAGTATTCTTTTGATAATGTTAGTTCTAAATATACTTAATGCAATTTTTCTATTCCTCTTAATCTATAAATTGAAGATCCATAATTTTGTGTTGATCACATACATTTTAATAATATTGTGTATATTTTAATATAATAGTTAGTTTTAAAATATTTAGTATTTTTTATAAATATCCCACAGTACATTTTATACAAATATATGTTTACATATTACCAGAAACTGGTGGACTACATAGATAAAAACACTTAACATCTTTATAAATATAAATATAAACATAAAAATTACCTCATTGACAACCATTTCCTCAAACTCTCTCCTCCAACCCATCAAAGTGAGGAGCTATCAAACACCATGTGACATACTCCCTAGGGTGTAGATTCCTTATTAGATACCCAACTTTATCTAATATTAGCCCATTTAATCATTCGATAAGTAATAACATGAGTAAACCCCTTAATAAACAAGACCCCTGGACCTACGTTAGAGACCTTTGCTATAGAAGTCTATAAACCATTAAAAATTGGCATTCCCTCCAGTGTATTGACGACAGATGAGACTAACTTAATAGAGTCCAGGACGAACCTACCGTTCTCTTTTGCTTGACCGATAATAAGAAAGTAAATAATCAAAATAGACACACTTGTATCGTCTAGCAGCCTTCTTTAGCAATTAAATTAAATACTTTTCAGAACTGAATGGCAATGAATAATACCAAGGTAACGTTACCAGCTCATTATTATCTCTTCACCGTTGTTGATGCATGCAGTTAAAGTATCCTTTGTAGTTTAAGGAAGATACTTGACGCAGGTTTCAAGTAGAAAATGAGATGAATTAGGAAATCATGTTTAGATGGAGTAGATAACATTTTATAAAGTGTATATGATCTATAAAGATAAATATTTTTATTTGATAAAAAAAACAGTAGTTTACGTTTTATTTTACACAAATACATAAATTGTTTTCTCAAATGGAGCTCACTCCTTTTATTTTCACTTTTATTTCCAAATGAGGTAAATATCAAACAAGGTATGCACTCAATCTAAATTGGCCATTAGGAAAGTGAAGCACTTGGATATATACTCGTACAATCGGTATAAAGCCACTTCTAAATATTTTGAACGACTGATTAAATACTGACAGTGAAGATACATCTACAATATTTTGAACAAATTATTCTAAATTAACTATCCCATAGCTTTATTCAGTGCGGCATACTTAGATCTAATTATAAGGATAATTGTTTTTATAGTTTTAAATAAACTGATGTATTTGATATTTGAATTTATAAAAACAAAATTATAGTAATAAAAAATATGAATAATATCAAAAGGAAGGTAAAATGTATTATTATTATTATTATTATTATTATTATTATTATTATTATTAGCACCGCGTCTTAATACCCGTTCAGTTTATACGAACTTAAGCTATAGTGTAATGGTAGGGTTATTGGGAGATTAAATGGAGGACCTACAGTTTAACGTGGAATCCGAACCACGGTGGAGGCCTGGTATTACCCACATTCTAAATAAATATATACGTCTTGTGGTTTCAATAATTTAAGGTCAGGTTTGTATTAGTCGTAGTTATCATTATGCAGTCATAACTGAAATAAAGTATTTTCAGTAATGTTTTGGAATATGTTTCATGTGTCAGTTATTTTTTTATTTACACCACGTCTTACTACCCGTTCGGTTTTTACGCTTAAGTACTAGTTATGCTAATGGATTAGGAATAGGTAAGATTGAATTTAAAGGAAGTGAACCCGCATTTGCGGGGAATGAAGAATGGAAAACTATTTAGGAAAAACCACCCCCAGCTCAACCGACCTATATTCGAACTTTGATCTCACCGTTCTTGGTGATCTAGCTCAACACGACTGGTTCGTTAGCCAACTACGCCAGCGAGGCGGGTAGTTAGTTATTTTGTTGATTGAAGAGGAAAAATAAATAATTGAGTCATGTATGATATATGCATTACTATGACGATTTAAAAATAATTTAATGTGTTTGAAAATATATATTGAAACTATATATTCGGAAAATTTTCTTCGGTATGAAGAAAAAAGCGGCTAGAAATAATATATAATTGGGTAATTTATTGAGCCTCTATTTTATATTTTGAGAATTACGTAGTTTGAGATTCAGTTTCCACGAAATGCGCGTGTCTAATATCTCATAATGTATCATTATCTCTTAATTAGGTCATATAACTAAAACAAAGTAGGTTAATTAAACATTTGGGGTGGTTCGTTCTTTAAATTGTGCAGATTTGGGTAACTAGTAGTACATGCTAGTATAAACTTGGCAATGCATGGTTTACTTTTCAACAGTGTGATCTTGTGTGAGTTTGTGCGTGCGTCTGTTAACCCAAGCTAAATTCCAAGAGGATAGATGGAGTTAATTTAATCACGTGAGATTTCCTAGGGTAAGTCAATTTGATTGGGAACTATGCTCCAAACTACTACTTCACTTGGGGTGGAAATATCAGCTAACTTCACCAACACGTGATGATAGGCCCATATACTCGGTTCACCTGTCTATCTGTCATCCCTTATCAATATGATAAGCGAACAGCGTGAGAACGCTTTTGAAGGGTATGTAGGCCTATAGTTAGATCTTATCTCTCTACCACATCTTAATAACCATAGTTTTAATTATACTAATTAGCTATGGATGAGGGAAGTAGAGTTCAGAGAGACTGTACTATTATTTTAAAAGGCCAGGGAAGACCCCCTCTAGTTAATTAGACCATCAAAGTTTTATCGCAAAATTTTAACAAGTTATAAATAATGATACAGTAATTTAAAAGCTGTACAGTTCACCAGTTATAAGGCGTCAAACTTGATATTTTATGATTTTTACGTAATATTGTTAGGGTAAAATAAATAATCTATGGTGATTAAATTTAGTAAAAATAGAAAGTTTGTGTGATGTTGAGTACAATTATTTTCAACACTGTGTCTGTTAAGGTTAAAAGCATTTGTAATAGATACGCTAATGAGATAGGTTTAACAAAGGTTGAATTTAAATCAAGTGTACCTACATTTGTTAGGATGGAGAGGGTAAAACCATCTAGGGAAACCGTCTTAAGTACACCTGAATGTGAGTTGAGCTCTAATATCCCTATCATAGCCGGTATAGTATATTGTGAGAGGGAAGCCATAGACGATACGGCCACCGAAGCAAGGGATTTATTTTTAATTTTACAGTGTGTCTCTACTTGTACTGTCGGGAGCATGAACTAAGGGTCATATTTATAATTATTATATAATTGATCACTCACGTGGAAGTCTGGGTTTGAATACCCTAAGGGTGTATTTTAATGATCAATTTTCTACTCACTCTCCACAATAATATGATGGATAATTTTCTAATGTTAATTATTCCTTCATCATCATTATTCCAATAATTTGATCAAAGGATCCTAGATGTTTGGGTAATAAGACGGTTTGAAAATAATATATATTCTGGTTGAACGAAAGGTATTTAATTGGATATTGTTGTGTTAACTAGTCGATGAAATTTAATTTATCTTGAAATAACTAGTAAATTTCTTGTAAATTTATAGCTGAGTTAAATTTTTATTTTGAATCCTGTTGGTTATGTTTATAATAAATTAACAATATCATCAAAAACTTGCGTTTACTTTACACCTGATATGTTATTTAAAGACGAGGTTCCTCTACATTCATTTACTCACCACTTGTGTTATTGTTTTAAAATTTCCATACGTAAGTCATATTAAACAACAACATTTCCAAAACGGATCGGTGTAAAATAAAAGTGGTCGAGAGAAAACGTTTGAAGGGTAGGCTCCCTCAAGCATTGTATAAACAATGGTGGTAAGGTGTACTGTTATTTTTGGTTCCCGATGTGTTTACTATTAATATGGTTTTGCCCTGTTATTCAAACAATATGGTTGCAGAAGAACTTGTTTACACTTCCCTGCGATCAAACCGACATCAAATAAACAGCGAAGTGTTTGTATGTGTACTTTCAAGCATGCGCCTAGGAGAGATGGAAATATAATATACGAGGAACAGAGAAAATTGATTACTTTTGCATGAATAAACATCGTTGTAGTAGAAATTATAGTTTTATTTATGTTGAGAATTTATAGTTACATTTTTGTTAGCATTTCTTAATAAAATCTTCAAATTATACATTTTATGTATTTCAATATGTTTTCTTTTCAATTTTATAAATGTATCAATAAACATAACATTATGCTTTTTAGTCATTATCATACGTGTAAATTGGTTTGATAAAGCTGATATGAAAATGTAGTACACGTAGAAATAATACGTTTTCAATAAATACAATAATTAATAAATTTAGTTTTAGTTTTTGACGTTAAAAACTCGTATTTATATATGTATGTACTCAACCTGAGCGTTGAGTGGATACTAATCAGTTTCACCGTCAACCGTATACGCCTAGGCAGCAATGAAGAAGCGTAGTACAGTAGCCCCATGACTTCTTTGGTGCTGGCTGACAGCTCACAGCTGACTTCTTACAGTCAACATTTAGGTATATACCTAAATTTTGACCGTCAGAAGTGACAGCTGCTAAACACATGTTTTTTTGCATATCATATGGTTCGGCGTAGGGATACATAATTTGGTCTGGTAGCCTTTCAAAGCTTTCAGCTGTCAGCTGTGAGCTGTCAGTCAGCACCAAAGAAGCCATGGGGCTAGTGTAGGTAAGATTGAAGAGTTAGGTAGTTTCCCGTTGTTTTCCTCACAGAGCCAGAAAGTACTATTCCACATCAGTCTGATAACCTCACTGAAATTCATTCACCAACTGATCCTAAAGGCGACACCTTCACCTCATTCATCACAAGGATTGGCTGTATATTTAATGTTATTAATAGCATCGTCCATACTTCTAACACTTTCATATTTGTCGGAACCATACGTGAGAGTGAGACAGATCAATGAAAGTAACAACTTGCTCTAGGCCATACCATAAGATGTATTTCATTGGGAACATTATATTTCAGAGATTAAACTTGGCTGATTATTTATAACAGTATAGCATTAATTTTGATTTTTTATGAGTTGCTTAAACAGACAGAAAATATCCTTACCCTGAAAAATTGAACGGGTTTAAAAAAAATATGTTCACCTTTTATTAGCCGTCAGGATATTTACATATTTTATCAACTTAGCGGGTGATGAGGAAGGTAGTATTCAAATGAAAGGTACCCTTATGTTACTGGAAGAAGGATAGTAAACAAGTTAGGAAATACATCCATGGTACTCCTGACCGGTATTCGATTCCTGACCCTGTCATCACCATCAAACAAGACACGCTGATACTGATACCAGTGGATCACCATAGATATAATAACGGATGGTATCTAACATATTTATATAATATCAATTAGTAATTTGGTGTACAGAAAGATGTGTAACGTAAATTAAATGAAGACTTCTCTTGAAATCTTGTAAAAAAATGAATAGACTAATTTTATTATTATTATTATTATTATTATTATTATTATTATTATTATTTGGTAATGTACCGAAATTAAACTGTATATAATTTAATTCAAAAACCCTAGAAAAATATTCTCATGTATCCTATATAAACGGAAAACTTTTCTATTGATACTCACTGTAATTGTTAACATTAGGTATAAACGAAGACAATAGGACACAAAGAATATGGCGCTTCTCTCATCTTAACTCCTTTATCAAAGGATTTTCTGAAACCTATTTCCGAAGGTCTTTCCTGAAATCCCTCAACGGAAATTAGGCTAAATTTTAGCTAATTTATATATTCCTCTTACATATCCTATTAATGTATACATGCATACAGTCCAGACAGGTAGTAGGTTAAAAAAAAGATGCAAAACAGAAAAAAAAACTTAATACCAATCGACTCTATTAAAAAATGTTTACAATATAATAATTGCACCCCTTTAATAAAGAGAAGGGATGATTCTATACGGTGAGGCGTAGATTCCCTATAACGGTTTTCGACTCATTATGGTGACAGGAAGATTCACTTCACCGAGGGCTATAGTCACTATGTGAAGAGGTTAACTCTTTATGGTGGTGGATTGACTCGATTTGATGAGATACCGACTCGAAATGACATCTGAATGTAGATTTATCTGATTTATCATAATTTTTCTCTAATTGTAAGTATTGTTTGACCATTGGATAATTTTTTCTTTGGTTATTGATATAATATATAAGCTGCTTGCTGCATTTTGGATAGTAACGAAAGATAGCCTTTTAAACCAAAATTGACCTTTTGAAAATAACATTTTGCCCCTGCGTGAGATACTGTTAGTGTCAAAGAAGATATTTAAAAAAAGTGGGAGAAAGAATTAAGATATAAAAACAGAGAGCACGCTGAACAATGAAGAAAATAGAATGGGCCAGGGTTAAAAAAAAGTATGAAACAAATGTTTTAAAAAAAAGTATGATAAGCGAAAGAGAGAAATTGTTCGAGGGCACTGAAGAATGAAAGTGATGTGGCTGACGCATGCTGGGAGATTATGAAACCCTGAAAAGAGAGGATGGGAAAGAGGAAGAGGGGGTGAAACTAGTTTCTCGTGTAGATAGATAGCTTCCCACAAACTGCAATATGGGCGATTTACGTGTCAATCTGTTATCATTATATCGTCCCACGGCATGTCCATCCACTTTTCATATTAAAAATAAAAAAAGGATAGAAACTCTGGTGAGAGAGAAGTTTGACGGAGAGGTACGAGGATAAATAGAGGAAGAATGCAAAGTGTAGAGATTCCACGTGTACTCCCTATTCCTCTTTTTTTTTTAAATAAAATAATAAAACCTCAACCAAAATGCGATTGTAGCCCATACCACCAGTACGTGGTAGTAGCCCGAGGTTGCATCAATCATGTAAAATGAAACCTCATATATAGTTGTGTACACTGTCTGTCCTAATATACCAGAATATATTTTTTCTTCAATATCACGTACATTTGTTAAAATTATGAGAGCTACAGTCATAAAGTGGAGGAGTCTTCTCTTCTTGTTTATTTTTTTACTTCCTCCGCGCGTGTGAAAGTTTCCTAGATGAAGGATTGTTGTTGGGTTGTTTTGGTTTTTACCACCAGTGTAAGATGGGAAGTGATGGCACCACAAATCCTGCTCGTTCATCACTTAGTGCTTATCACAAAGCGCTTAGCCCCAATCACATATATGACAGAACATGTTTCCAGGAATTATAGATTGCGAACTTTTTTTTAAAAAAATAACTAATTTATACATAGTATCTAATAGATTTAAACGTTGAGGAGGAACAGAGGCTAGATTATTACAGCATAATAGATATTGATAAAACTAAGGGAAGTTAAACAAACCATGTTAGTGAAAAAATACGACCTAGGAATAAAATAAATAAATAGTTCTGTGCATAACAAAGATCATTTCACTCCAGTATCTAAAAATGGAGATATTTACTCAAAGCTCGTAAGATGTATGTAACGAAATAATATACCTTTTTTTTGCAGAAACATTCCAACAAATAGTATACATGAAATAGTACACACTGCTACCAAAATGTATCGAGAAAAAATGTATCATCACTGTTATTCAAAGGACATAACAATCAGGTTTCCAAATCTCAAATTAAATAATATATTTGTCATTGTCTCAGAAATGATTTATTATTATTATTATTATTATTATTATTATTATTATTAGCACCGCGTCTTACTACCCGTTCGGGTTATACAGAGTTACTGTAATGTGTGATGGTAGGGTGATTGTGAGATGAAATGGAGGACCTACAGTTTAACGTGGAATATGAACCACGGTGGAGGCCTGGCATTCCTCACATTCACCATATGTCTTTTCAGAGGTTAAGGAAGGGTTTGGTAATCAGATAAATATTTGCCGGGACCGAGGATTGAACCCCGGGTGCCAGCATAGAAGTTTGACACCTTACCCCTAGACCGTCAGGTCACCCAGAAATTATTTGCTTAAAAAAATATATTTCAACTAAGGTTGTTAATTTAAATAGTACAATAACTTTTCAATTACAAGTTACTTAATATATCCAAGAGTTACGAGGATAAGATCAAAAGTGAACATTTTCTACTTATGTTAACTACCTGGAAGACTTTTTAATATGATAATGAGAGTTACCAAATAGTTTATAATGTTACACTGTGTTTAGATTTGAAATGTATTTAAAATTGTTATAGCAGATATTGAGGTAGTAGATTTTTTTCTCATTTCATCCTTAAGTAAACAACACCTAGTATTAAGGTTGGATATATAGTTCCAAAATAACCCACTGAGGAAACTTATGTAAACATTGGATACAATGTTTTAGCCTAATCAATACAACCGTTATGGCTTTGGTTCCTATCACAGACAGAAAGAAAGAGAGACGGCATTGTAAAGAATACTTTTTAGTATTTAGGGAGTCATCAAACACCAATAGGCGTCGAAATATCGAGATAGATATTTTTGATGGCTACAATATTATCTTTACCCGAGGAATGCTACAAAGTAAGAATGTAGGAAGAATTTAATGCACAGATTATACACCATCTTACTTTCTTGCTAATATAGTAGAAACACATACATTTAAATATAAGAATATTTTATACATTTTCGCATTGTTGTTCCTATCAAAATAAATGGTAACGTGTATTCCAAATAATTTATCCCATATTTTCTTAAAATATACACATTTAATAAAAACTATTTCACATTTATTAGACTAAATAATATACATTGTTGAGGACAATCCACCAAATAACACAAATTAAATTGCATATACTAGCCCAGTGGTTCCCAAACTGTAATGTACAATGTATGTACTGTAAAATTAGTCCCGGTGGTACGCCATGAAAATCAAAACAAACTAACAAAATAAAGTGGTAGAAATAAAGGTCTTGATCAAATATTATAAATATATTTGGACCAAGTCCACCCTAAAGAAAAATAAATCTAAACAATAGTTATACGAGTGACAACACTGATTTAAGCTCAGACAGCTGGCGTAGCTATACAGTCTTTATTTTTATATCAAAGGGCACCATTAAAAAAGTAGCTAAAGAGTCAATATCAAGCATTATTTTGGCGGTAATCCAAATTACAGAAATTGTTGTTATAGTACGACAATCAAAAAGTTTGGGAGCTTCAGCGATAGCTTACTACAGACACATTGAGAGAAGAAGAACATTCACTGTCCATCAAAGAGAAAAAAAAATCACATTTTAAAAAAGGTCCATAACAAAATGTAAATTTTCTCATAGCTCATAAACCATTTGTTTTATAAGGATATAGTTCAAATAAATAATTATTTATTTATTATTAATATAACTTTATATCGATAACCAATTTAACATCTCAATAAGTGGCGGAGTTATGCTAAAATTGAAAATGTTCCCTTACATGATGAGAATCTAAATTGTATGGGTAATGCTAATTAATGCCTATATACATAATGTAATAAATATTGTTACATTGGATTGCAAGGAAATCTTTTAATTCTTTTTACCCTTTGGTAAAATACACCTAATTTTTTGGTTGTCCATCTAATTCCAAAACTTCCTTGTGGGAACATTATGTAGGCCCTATATATCATGGTTTAGCCGTATCGTTAAAATTATTTTGGCTCTATTCTGTGATACAGACAAATGTGATTGAGAAAATATTTTTTTCGGTGTTAGAGGATCATGAAACGTCCACATTTATCAAAATCACGAGTTTGATTTGTTTAACAATCACAATACTCTTTACTAAGGGTCAAAACAAATTAAAAATATATAAAAGGTTAAGAAAAAAAATCGCAATTCATTAGCTTACTGAGAGCAAACTGGTTAGTGTTTTACTTTGATATAGGCAAGTATGTAGAAATGTAAAAACTCTCTTTGTGTTTCAATGTGTGTGTGACTGTTTATACTATTGAAGCTGGAATAAATGATGAAGGTGTCACATTTTTAGTGTATGTTAGTGATGGCTAGTTTTAAAAATAATACTGAGGTTGATTCTACTACAGGTATTTGAAACATTGCTTCCAATTTTTAATCAATCACACAAACGGATCTGAAACCTTAAATCTTCATAGTCAATCATATAAAATGATCTAAAGCCATTTGTTAGTAACTTTTTTGTTTTCATATATATAT